>CAUYLG010054413.1:0-18615 GCA_963573385.1 Cacajao melanocephalus
GACCAGCCTGGTCAACATGGTGAAGCTCCATCTCTACTAAAAACACAAAAATTGACTGGGCATGGTGGTGTGCGTCCGCAATCCCACTCATTCAGGAGGCTGCGGCACGAGAATCGCTTGAACCCAGGAGGTGGAGTTTGCCATGAGCTGAGATAGCGCAACTGCATTCCCATCTGGGTGACAGAATGAGATGTCTCAAAAAAAAAAAAAAAAGAAAGAAAGAAAAGAAAAACTAACTTCAGCATAACAGAGAGAGAGAAAAGCAGTCCCTAACATCCAGGAGCTGGTCTGGCACTCGCAGGTAAGATGAAGACAAAATCAAGACCACTCTGTAATCATGGCTGAATATACACAAAACACGAACATTGTCCACGCCACCAAATACCAAACATTTCCCTATCCTGGCAAATGTGAGTGACTGTTCTACTTTGCCAATCACAGCTTTAGCCTCACTACAGGGAAGATTTGAGATACAAAATCACAGAATCATCCCTGCTTCCTGACAGCATCTCATGTAGAGCAAAGTCCTGCTTTCTAAAACCTTCTTCAAAATCACCTAACATCAGCCCAAATCTTTTAAGTCTTTTCTAACATTCTGTTATCAAAACACCAATGATGCGTGTTCTCCCTTGCTGAAATGAATAATAAACCCAACTTGTTCAATGACGGATGTGTCCTTAGTGACTTCTGACTGGAGGGCACTGACACAATGGAAATTTGGATGCCATGACTCTGGTCCATAATACTAATGGGGATATTTGAAAAATGACCATGCTGTAAAGTCCTAAGGTCCCTGACATATTATTGCATTTAAGACAAAATTTTACATAAAAGTTAGTTGTTGAATGGTATAATATGCATAATATAAAATACTGAAACCATAAAAAAATCTAAAAGCATCTTACTGAGCTGGATACTGGCTGGCTTGTGGCTGAATTTCCAAAGATGGTGAGTCTGGCGTTTAATTCTTCTGCAAGGTGAGCTGGAACATCCAAGTTACTTGATGGTGGAGGTGATGGGAAGGCCTGGCTGCTATACATGGTGGCTTCATCTTCCCTTATAATTTCCCAGTTCTAAAATGAACAGAATAAGCTTGAGCCACACATACTTTAATCTATTGCTATAGCACGTGTCTATCAAGGAGAACTAGGAAACCACTTATACCTCGGAAGATTCTCGGTTGTCAACACTTTCTGTTTCCTCGGATATTTGCCGCCTGGTGGTAAATGCACGCTGTGCTTGCAGCTGAATGTTGCCATTCTCAGCATCTGTTAGGTTGTCTCTATATTGGAAGTATAAAAAGCCACCATCTGTGTCTTAAGTAGTTAAAATGATTGTCAAAGATTCTGTGATCACTGAAAAAAAATCTACATGATATCAATAAAAAAATTTATTGTTTTTGACCAAAGGCCAAAATGACAGCTTCACAGATTATTTCATTATGTTATTTTGCCATGTTATTACAAGAGAAATAGTTACACATACATTTTGTGAATCAGATAGTACCTTTTCTAGAAGTGGTCTTAAGCCAGGAGTAGAGTACTCCATGCATCAACGTGATGGGCAGAATGAAAGAAGGTGTAAGGACTTTATAATTAAAAGCTTAATGATTTATGAATCACATATCTATTAGGAATGGTATCTGTTTTTGCTAATATACAGTCACGAGCCTAAAAAAGTTAACAGTAAAGATTTGTCTAGCTTAGGAGAGGTACAATAAATCAGACTGGATGGTTAATGAGTATTACAAAAATAGAAAGAATGAATAAGACCTAGCATTTGATAGCGTTAATAGGCGACTACAGTCAATAATAATTTAATTTTACATTTAAAAACAACCAGAAGACTATAATTGGATTGTTTGTAAGGAAAAGGATAAATGCTTGAGGGGATGGATACCCCATTTTACATGACATGATTGTTATGCCTTGCAGGCCCGTATCAAAACATCTCAGGTACCCCACACATATATATACCTACTAGAGACCCACAAAAACTAAAATAAAAAAAATCAGATTGAACACCCTTGAATATAAATAGAATAATTTATATTATTCTAGTTATTTGCATTTACTATAACCAGATGATCAGATCAAGAATTTTGTTCAAATATTTAATAATAAAATTATTGTTAATTTATTTAATGCCACATGAGCCCATGCTAGTCAGAAGACCAGTTCTTACTGTACTGTAGCTGAAGAAAGCATAATTTTGACACATGGTTCTGAGGGAATGCTTCAGTTTTTTTCCCCCTAAATATCTGATTTTGGCTACCTGAAAATGACATCAGCCACACTGACAGAAATGTGATTCTGCTCAAGTAAGGCTTACCATAATGCTGAGGTATGCAAGAGGGCAACTCTGCCGAATTTTATAGTGTCTTTAGCTTTGTAGTCTGTATGTCACTCTGTGAAGACTGATGCTTCTGTGCCATTAAGTACTTGAACTGCTGATTTGTTTTAAAAGGATTTGAGAACAGATAATGTCTATGAAAGTGCTTGGCATATATCAGATACAAAATATCAAAGCCAAAAATTAGGAGGCTAATGAACACATTAAAAAATTGTAAGTATGTTTCAAACATAAGACTAAAGGAAGACTTCATAAGACTCTATGGAAGAAGAAATGGAAGGGGATTTGAGAATAAATGTGAATAATTGGAGATTTTATAAGTGTATATACAGCCTTATGATAATAAAAGAAAAGTATCACTGAGGAGACATAAGTTAGAATATGTGATTTGTGCATGCTGGAAGTTATGTGGACACTGAGCAGACTGTCAAATAGGTGTTTAATAAAAGACCCTTATTATTGAGTCCTTTATATTTTATAAATAATTTACATTTAAAAAATAGAGTACTATAGAAATTAACATTTTATTATACTTTAATAACAAACTACAAAAATTCTTCAACACTTCTAATTCAGCCTAAAAAGACAAATGTACCATTTGTGGCTACATAACAATTAAAAACATATTAAAATTAAGAGGCAATTAAAAGGGTAGCATCTATGAATCAAGTATTATTAAGTTATTAAAAAAAAAAAAAGAAACAGCAGAGTTAGGACTTTTTAAGTCCTGGGCCATAAAAATCCTAGTATTCTTATAGTTTATGCATCACTATACTGTTATGAATCCATCTGAGACATGACTTCAAAGTGAAGATTAGTAATGTATTTCCAGATTAAAATTGTAAAAGCCATCCGCACATACTGAGGAGTTGGTCTTTTCCACTGTGTTCTTCTAGATTCATGGTTTACATAGTAGGTCCTTCCAAGGATATCCTGCCTCTCTTCCCACCCTGGAGGTAGAGGAGAAGGTTCTCGTTGTTGCTGCAAATGGCAAGCAGCATCTGGTTGGTCCAAAACAACCCAGCCAGGCTGAAAAACAAGATGGTAGCCATTAAGTTTATGCTTGATTTTTTTAACCTTATAAATTATATGTACAGGAAATATAAAAAGAGATTTTTATATCAAGTTCTAGTAATTATGCATAGACAGAATTAACAATCCTCAACTTTTAAGACCACCATATAAATATTTTATGATAATGAAGACATTTTTTGCAAAAATGATAAGCATTTAATTTTTGTTTGAAATTGTCCAAAAATTTTTCCAAAAAAACCTTTAAAGGCAAACGCCTATCAAGTTTCCACCAGGTTCTGCCTGGGTGACAGAACCGGACCCTGTCTCAAGATAGAACAACAATAAACCAAAACTTTAAAACAACTCTATTTAAAATTTTCCTAACAAAAAATAAAAGTGAGGTGATAGATTTAATTTGCCTGATTTAATCATTCCTCATCGTAAACACACATCAAAATACCACATTGTCCTCTATAAATAAATACAATTATTGTTTGTCAATCAAAAGTGAAATTTAAAAAATCTAATAAAATAAAGGACAAAAAAATCTTTTAAATAAACAATAGTGGAAATTTGGAAATAAAAAGCACTGAGAAACTGAGAAGCATAGTTTAAGTTACTGTTGTAATCTTAGGCTATTCTCTGAATCATACGCTGAATGAAAGACAAGGATTATGTGTTATTGGTCATTGTCTTTCCTGCAGAGAAAGCACCTTGCTTATGGTAGAAATCAATAACTATCTGAGACATGGAAAAAATTATTAGATAAAGGTCAAATACATAGACGGGCAAGATAGGGAAGGGCAAATGATTTTGAAATAACTGCTACAGTGAACTCTCTAGTCATGGAAAAGTCACTGTGATTCCCTTGTCTGATTTTCTCTCTTTCTCCTCTGGACTGAGGCAAGGCATTTTAGTCAAGCAATAAAACAGCCAAATAAAGATTTTTTTAAAAATTTGTTGGTGGGGAAATAGGGGAGGGACAGCGGGAGGTGGGGAGCTGGGGAGAGATAGCATGGAGAGAAATGACAGATATAGGTGAAGGGGAGGAAAGCAGCAAATCACACTGCCATGTGTGTACCTATGCAACAATCTTGCATGTTCTTCACATGTACTCCAAAACCTAAAATGCAATAAAAAATATATATATATATAAAAAAAAAGGACAAAAAAAATGCACTGGAAGTTTGGTTTCTCAGAGAGTAACAAGAGGCAAAATTAACACAAAGCCTTAGTTAAGCCTAAAGTAAGGAACTGATAGAAAAGAGTAGCAAGAATTAATGCTTTTATATGGGAAACCTCATAAAAGAAAAGAGAGTAGGTAAAAGATTTTATTAAATACTGACTGGTTAGGACACCATTCGAAACTGAAATAAACTGGTGAAGAAAACTTTAAAATGCTCCCAGAGGGACACAAAAGAAGAGCTAAATAATGGAAAGACATGGTCTGATCTTGGCTGGGAAGATTTAGTCTTGCAGAGGTGTCAATTCTTCCTAAGGTAATCTATAAATTTGCCAAGATTCCAACAAAAGTACATTATAATTAAAAAAAAAATAGGCCAGGCACAGTGGCTCACACCTGTAATCCCAGCACTTTGGGAGGCCGAGGTGGGTGGATGACCTGAGGTCAGGAGTTCGAGACCAGCCTGGCCAACTTGGTGAAACCCCGTCTCTACTAAAAATACAAAGTTAGCCTGGTGTGGTGGTGCATGCCTGTAATCTCAGCTACTCAAGAGACTGAGGTGAGAGGATTGCTTGAACCTGGGAGGAAGAGGTTGCGGTGAGCCAAGATCGCACCATTGCATTCCAGCCTGGGCAACAAGAGCGAAACTCTGTCCCCACTGTCCCCACCCAAAAAAATACAAGGCAATTTTCAAGTTCAAATAGAAATATAAACAAGCAGCAATGAGCAGCACGATTCTAAAAAAGATGACCAAGAAGTGAAGATCAACCCTACCAGATAAAGCACATTATAAAAGACAACAATTAAAGCTGTGTGGCACTGCATGCATCAACAGGCAGCTCAATAGATTTGCCCAGAAAGAGATTCAACTTTATAGGAATTTTGGCTGGGCACAGTGGCTCATGCCTGAAATCCCAGCACTTTGGGAGGCCAAGGCAGGTGAGTCACTTGAGGTCAGAAGTTCCAGACCAGCCTGGCCAACATGATGAAACCCCATCTCTACCGAAAATACTAAAGTTAGCTGTGTGTGGTGGCAGGTGCCTGTAATCCCAGCTACTTGGGAGGCTGAGGCAGGAGAACTGATCAAGCCTGGGAGGTGGAGGTTGCAGTGAGCTGAGATCACACCACTGCACTCCAGCCTGGGTGACACAGCGGTACTCTCTCTCAAAAACAACAACAACAAACCACATTTATAGGAATTAAGAATATGATAAAGACACTTCAAATCTGTGGCAAAATAGGCAAATTACTTACAAAATGGGCACCCATTTGGGAAAAAACTTCACTTGAATCCCTACCTCATGCCTTATCTCAGGATAAGTTACAGACTGAATAATATCTAAATGTTTAAAAGTAAAACCAAAAAGTATTAGTAACAAATTTTTGGAAATTTTAGAAATACATTTTAAGAGTGGGACACTGTTAAGTATGACACCAAACCCTGAAGGCATGAAAGAGAAGATCCATAAACTTGACAACAAAACACCTATATTTGTATATGGCCCAAACTACTAAATAACAACAAAAAACAAAACAAAACAAAACAAAAACCCACAAATAACACATATCATAAGTAAATGACAAAGTGGCAAACATTTTCAGTACTTTGATAATAGACACAGAATAATTTCCTTATATACACAGAATTTCTGTTCTAGGTCTGGAGAACAGCAATAAGTGACTGCTGTGTGACAGGCAGTGGATTGCTTAGAAGATGGAAGACAATTTTTCTATGTTGGAAGGCTAGACCTGAAAACAAGGGCTCAGGGAAAAGGTTTGGGAAGGAAAGGAATGTTTTTTGGTAGCAGGGAAAAATGGATAGGGGTTTCTGCAGCAAGGCTGATTTATTGTGGCTAGCTCTGTATAGAAGGTTAGGGGTGGTGGGGGAGGAAGATGACAGAATAAATTATTTTGGGAAAAAAGGTCTGGACGGGAATTTTTCTTTCTTTCTTCTCTCTCCTCACAGGGTCTCATTCTGTCACCCAGGTTGGAGTGCAGCGGTGCCATCACAGGTCACTGCAGCCTTGACTTCCTGAGCTCAAGCAATCCTCCCACCTTAGCCTCCTGAGTAGCTGCGGCTATAGATGCGTACTACCATGCCAACCTAATTTTTTATTTTTTGTAGAGATGGGACCTTGCTATGTTGCCCAGGCTGGTCTCAAACTCCTGGGCTCAAGCAATCCTCCTGCCTTGGTCTCCCAAAGTGCTGGGATTACCAGCATGAGCCACTGTGCCCAACCTTGCTTTTTTTCTTTTTACTTCTTTTATAAAAATTGATATCTGTTTTTTTTCTTTTTATGGCCCAAATTCCATTCTCTTCTTTCCCTATATCTTCTTACTTTGTCTGCCCATCCATGTTTATCTTCCTTCTTTCTTTCTTTTCCTTTACCTTAAATTAATATAATATAGCATCTAGCATACCTAAAAATTAGTCTTACATATATTAAATCAGATTTTATTTTTCTGGTTTCAATCCCAAAAACATGTAAGTTAAATTTTTATATTTTACTCTTTTGAGAAAAAATAAGCTTAACATTTTTTGGTTGAATATAATCAATGATTACTTTCCTTTAAGATTAATATATTTTATTAATAAAAGAGTTCTCACTACTGCTGTAAAGGATTATAAAAATAGTGCTAGAAAAATGGTACCAAAAGAATATTTCTTTTAAAGCTTCTTAGAAATTTCTCTCTTAAATGTCTGCTTATTGTATTTATACTATCTGAGTAAATTCAAGAAGAGAAAGAACAAAAATTAATTTATTAAGGGCTTTTAAAAAACAGTCTCAAGTTTGTGGAAGTACAGTTGTGCAATCAAACACTGTTTAGAAAGACTGGATAGAATGCTTCTACACAGTTTTTTGGATAGGATGCCTTCCTATTAAATGTGTATCAGCTGCTATTCTCTATAAAATAACTTTCTAAGTATCAATGAACCTTATTTAATTTCTAACCTGAAAGCCAATATGTAATTGCCCACAATTTAATCAAGTCAAAGAGGGTCAGAAAGAAAGCATTCAGAGGTATAACCAACAGTTTACATGTTAATTTTGTAAAACACATACAACTAACCCTAAAGTTGTAAGGAGTACAAAAATCAAATATTACATAATTATCTACCATAGCCATACTTTACTATAGAATACAGACTACCTAAGAGTCAGCTTCATTTCAAAATTAAAATTGTTTTCCTTAAATATTAGAGTTTTACATATACAGTCACAAACTAGCTGTCAAAGGACTAGGCAAGACTCCTTTAGTCATTAGCTACACAGAGTCATGTGTTTGAATTCCTAGGGCCTTTCATAAATAAACTCCTACATGCTTACATCTCCTGAAATTATAAGGCGCACTCTGAGGGAATTCAAACACTGAAACATGCGACCACAAAATGAAGCGAAGCAGTTCTCGCCACAGAAACTGAACTGTGAATAAGGTCCTATGATGCGTGCATGTGGGCAAAACTTGGAGCACGTTACTAAATAACGAAATGCTGTTAAAAATGTTTAAGTTACTAAACAAATAATTTTCTTTCTTTACAGCAGATATCCTTCATTTCAAACAGAATTCCATTATGCAAGATACTCTGGCACACCAAAAAGCCAGGTAGAGAAACTTTCATTGAATAAATACTTGAAAACTTTAAAAGGATTATTATATGAAAATCAGAGAAAAATAAATAAGAAAAAAGTTAATTAAGTAAGTGAAGATGTAACTGAGAGGAAAACAAGTTCTTTGATCACCAAACTACGGGCTATCTATACTCTCTGATTTGAAGAAAAAAGTTCTTTCCTGGCTCATGCCTATAATCCCAGCACTTTGGGAAGCCGAGGTGGGTGGACAGCTTGAGGCCAGAAATTCAAGACCAGCCTGTCCAACATAGTGAAACCCTGTCTCTACTAAAACTATAAAAATTAGCCAGGCATGGTGGCACATGCCTGCAATCCCAGCTACTTGGGAGGTTGAGCACAATAATTGCTTGAACCCAGGATGCGGAGGTTGCAGTGAGCTGAGACTGCACCCATGGCATTCCAGCATGGGCCATAGAGGAAGACTCTGGCTTCCTCTGGAAAAAAAAAAAAAAAAGGTCTTTCCTTCTGTTATAGATTTTCCTGCAAAGCAAAATCTTATTAGTGCATTTAAAAATTTCCCAGAAAGCTTTGTTGCAAATTCACTACCTGTTCTAGAGCTTTCTCTCTCAAGGTACATAGGCATGAGAGGTAGAGCCTAGCCCCTGGGGAAGGCCCTCAGCTTTTCTTATGGAGACCTAAGCAGGCCCTCAGTCAAAGAGGCAAAAGTGTTAAGCAAGGCACCAAAAAACAACCCTCCAGAGTAATTTGGTGCCATATACTGTGTATGTTCAGTGACTGCTGTAAATACGGTTTGGCTGTGTCCCCACTCAAATCCCATCTTGAATTGTAGCTCCCATAATCGCCTCATGTTGTAGGGGGACTCAGTGGGTAGAAGGTAATTGAATCATGGGGGCAAGTTTTTCCCATGCTGTTTCATGACAGTGAATAAGTCTCACGACACTTAACAGTTTTATAAAGGGCAGTTCCCTGGTACATACTTTCTTGCCTGCCACCATGTATGCTGTGCCTTTGCTCCTCTTTCACCTTCCACCATGATTGTGAGGCCTCCCAGCCATGTTCAACTATGAGTCCACTAAACCTCTTTTTCCTTATAAATTACCCAGTCTCAGGTATTTCTTCATAGCAGTATGAAAACGGACTAATACAGCTATTGAATAAATGATACTTCTTTTTGATGATAATGTGCTTTTAAAGGGAACCTCAAAGAGCAGGGTTTGTTTGCCCCCTTTTCAAATCATAAATTTTTTCAGCTGGAAGAAACCCTCAAGGACATCTGGTGCCATCCTGTCATTCTGCAAACAAGATCCTGAGGTTCAGAAAAGTTCAATGACTCCCACAGGCCTGGTTAGATAGTGTGCAACTAGAATTCCAGTCTCCAAACCCTATCCTATTCTATTTGAAATACATACTTTCCGCCCTATTTGATTACCCCAGATGCATGTAGCTCTACACAAATCTTGACTTGAACCTTCCTCTCCTCCTGTCATCCATGAAAATTGTTAAATACTACTTGCCCCGCATACATAAAGCTCTTTATTAGATCACTTAAATTCTCCTTGCCCCCTAATTCCCCTCCTTTCCTATGAGCCCTCCCACCATAATAAGATTATCAATGGGACTTAAATTTCATAAAACAGTTCCTAATTAGTGGAGTCTCCTCAAAATGTCCACATATTTAACTTCAAAATACTAAATTGTGTTCTTACTTTAATGGAAAACATGCAGTTTTAGAAAACTTTGAAAAACTAGATTTATATTCTATTCTCTATTTCTTAACCTTTAAGAAGGCCATCAATAATTATGGCCATTTACTCTATAGAAATATCCTTAGAGGAAAGAAACTATTAATGTATGCTTACATGAAATAAATGTCCAAGTAAATAATTTTTATTGCACACATAACTTCATTCAATAAAGTTATTGTTCTTTAGAGTATAGTAAAATAAGAAATTAATTTTTTTAGTTTAACCAAATATTTATAAAATCTCACCTCTAATTCCTCAGCCTGTTCTGCATTATCGTCTTCTGAGCCATTGGTTTTAGGTAAATAAGTCATTTTTAGTCTCAGATAACCTTTAACTCTTGATTTGTGACTGTAGAAAAGAAAATAAATATTCATAAAAATTTAACACCAGGGAGAAAAGTATTCAATTAATAAGAGTTTAATGAACCCCCAGTAGCTACCAGGGGGTCTACAAGGGGAGGCTCAAAGACAAGTTCCAGGGCAGAAGATATCCAGGGAAAGGAACAGAAGGTGGAGAAAAGGGAAACATATATAAATAAATAATTGTTAGGCTACAAAGAAGATGCTAAGGAAGTTTAAGTAAACGAACAGAGACAATGTCAAAGAGGAGCTGGCCTTTGAGTTGGGATTAGAAGATTGGGGAGGATTCTTACCTGTGACAGCAGAGGAAAAGGCATATGAGTGGAGAAGAGGGCAAGATCCAGGAAACGGAAAATTTGGCATGCAATTAAGGAAATGACAGTAGCTGAGTTTGAGTGGATTAAAGGATTTATAAAGGAGACTACAGGAGGTAGGGATGATCCACGGGTCATGCAAAATCAGAGAACTTTAGACTTTATTTTGCATATTTTGGTAAACCACTGAGCATTTCGAGATGTGCTTTAGGGTTATTAATTTGGCCATACTATATTGGATGACAGAAGAGTAGAAGGTAAGGCCTGATAATTGTCTGAAACTTGCTACATCTCTTTGGCAGCTGTTTGAATCTGCCACACATCAATTTACCTAATCTATTTTTATATTGTATCACCTCTTTGAATAATTACTTGTCTAAGCTAAAGGCTGCTGCCTGCTGTAGTAATACTTTAAATCTTTTGAAAACCTGTCTTTGACAAGCTGCTGCTGCTTCTTTCTTTCTTTCTTTCTTTCTTTCTTTTTTTTTTGAGATAGCATCTCCCTCTGTGGTCCAGGCTGGAGTGCAGTGGCTCAATCATGGTTCACTGCAGCCTTGACCTTCCAATCTCAGGTGATCTTTCCACCTCAGCCTCCCAAATAACTGAAACTACAGGCATGCGCCACCATGCCCAGCTAATTTTTGTATTTTTTTGGTAGAGATGGGGTTTTATCTTGTTTCTCAGTTTGGTCAGGAATTCCTGGGCTCAAGCAATCCACCCATTTCGGCCTCCCAAAGTGCTACAATTAAAATAAGCTTTTAATTTAAGGCTTAATTCTATCTATTGCCCTCCCCAATTCTAGCATCCAATGATTTACTTAAGAAATCTTTGCTTGTCTCAGTTTTCTATATAGATTTTTTGGGGATGATTTTTACAGTTATCAGATATGTAGCAATTACCCTATGTCTTTCTAGACAAGAGTCCTAATCCTTTTATTCTGTCTTCAAGAGATGACCCATCCCTACTCCAAAGCCTCCCCTAATCTTTTTAGCTCTTCTCTGTATAGTTCTCATGTATTTGGCAAATTTAGTGTATCCTTTCCTGAGTAGTCAGTGAAATCTCCCATGCTTATTTCCAAGGCCACTAATGTGGCTTGTATCTCCATATTGAAGGAGATGTGAACACTCTGACTTGTTGCTATAAAAGATGGATACAGAGAATGTGCTCAGAATATGTTTTTTTGAAAAGTTTCTCTACAGTTGTATGTTTCACGTCTTCTCAATTAGAAAATAAGCCTCAAAGTTTTGACTTAATGGGGCTCAAACAAATTTAGGAATGAAATACATTTTCTATCTGAATAAAGTTCTTTCTGCAATTGCAGTAATATTCGGTGCAGACAGAAGCAGCAAATTGTATTTTTTAAAGACAAAGACACAAGAAAGCATTTGACAAACTGAAAAGCAGGCTACTAGGACAATCAAATAAGAAAAACAACTTAGTTATTCTCGGTATACAGATGTCACAATCAGTCTAAAATTAAAGGATGCAAAGAGACTGACATTCCAGACATTTACAGAAATTAAATGTGACTTCCTTTATAGAGAGTAAATATTAGCAATCAGTGAGTATTCCTTTTCATTTTGTTTCAATATTTATATTACAAACAGTAATTTTAAAAAAACATTTTAAGTGAAAAATTTTACTAAGTTCCAACAGTACATTTTCAAATGCATTTTATAGTTTAAGAAACAAGACAAATACTGTCATTTTCACAGATGTCCTTTCTCTGCTTTAGTTTGACCTTTTAGACAGTAAATCCACACACATGTTTTGACTAGATTTTACTTGACAGTGTGGTATAGAAGATCAAAAGGAGTTTTAGTTACAGCTTAAATTTAAATTTTTTTGATAAACATCAAGTGATTTCATTTAGGAAAATGGAATTATAAGCATGCTATTTGGGTTTTAAATTCCAGTCTTATGTTATTTTCTCTAAATATTTGAGTCTTCTGAAATACTTTTTAAAGTAGGCAAAATATAGTTAGGTTTTTCTGAAATTGGCTTTGTGCGTGTCGAGTTGGATAATGGTTTTAGATGAATTCATGTTTGTGATTTTTTAAAGCATAGTATTATGACAATATGACAAACATTTTAAGATATAAAATAAATATAAAATAATGACACATTCTATCATGACAATATGACATACATTTTAAGATATAAAATAAATATAAAATAATGACACATTCTATCCTTCTAGTCTGATAAGTATTAAGAGGACAAATCTTTCCCAAAGAAGTGTGATCACTCTCTGTATTTTCAGAATGTTTTGCAATGTGCATATAGTACTTCTTAATCAGAAACAGCAATGAAGCTTTTAAAAAATAATAATATTTAGAAGTAGCTTATTTATAGAAGTTTAAACCCTGAATTTCTAATGAGGCTACTGTAAGGTATAATGAAGAGACAGAAAACTTAATATGCTATTATTTTATATTTACTGACCTTCTTGGATGAAGAACAAAATCCTTAAATGTATATGGTCTCTCCATTCTTGGATTTTCTGTCTAGAATAAAATAGTGGGTTTTCAAAATATATCTATAACACCAAAAGCATGTACTTTTCAAGAATCACCTAAGGCATAACTGAAGTTGGAAGTGAGAGAAAAAAAGTAGCTTTAGTTTATCCAATGCTAACTTGACAGTACTTTCACTTTTCTGCCCAAGAGGAAGTGCAGCTGGCATCACTCAAATGAAAATTAGCTGAGCAAGTGGGTTGTGGGGCCAAAGGAGGGCAAAAGAGAATAAGCAGAAAAACAATATAGAGTGGCTGGTACATTGACATCTCAGAAGAATATGGGACATGCACATGTCTGCAGGCTTGGTTAGAGCACAGAGATCGTTGCAGGAGATCAAAAAAGTAAACAGCCTGGAAAGTACAAATGGATTAAATATATTACCAAAAGCTTATGGTCTTGCACCCTGTTTAAAAAAAAAAAGCTTATGCACTGGAAAGACTATAGAGAGCTAGTAAATATAACTCAAAAGACTGAAAAATAAGTGTTTTTTCTCTTTATTTAAAGTTCAGCAGCTCTTAGTTTTTATTATCCTTCTCTGCTGTTTTGCATGAACTACCCGGTCTGCCTTGAAAAGCTTTTCTTAAATTCTCATGACATTATTTTACTTGGTTCTTTTCCTGTTTCCCCTTGTCTGCCTTCTCTTTCGTTTCTGATCTACTCATATTGACTGAGGGTCAATGGATGGCCCTCCGTTCTTATGTCTTTTGTAAGGAAAGCCCTTTATTCTCATAGATTCTGCTGTTAACCCGCACAGTGATAACTCTCAGTCCTTCTACTTCCTTTTCCCTATATAACTGATTTTTATCACTCTGTCAGCAGTCCACTTTAAACTTTGTTTCCTATCAAAACTCAGTATGTCCAAAAATATTTTTTTTTGACATTTCAAAACAAAACAGACTTTCTTCCTCACTTTTCCACATGAGATGCCACCCTTATCTTCCCAGTTCAACTTGTACTATCTTTACTTTTTGCTTATTTTCTAAGCCTCCATGTCAGGCATGTGATTTAATAATGTTCCATTTTGTAATGTTTCCTGAATCTGTTCTCTTCCTTGCTATATGCTTAGTTCTGATTCTTAGTGTTTTATGTTTCTATTGTTGTAAACTATCTTAATTTTCTTCTGTGAGCTTAGGCACTCCTCACTCTAGTTATTCAGCAGAATATTTTCAATCTACTCTTTTTTACACAATGCTTTCCATGATGTCAACAAATATCAGAAATTATTTATTCCTCACTGAGCTTCACGTATGAAAATCTTAAAAAGAAAATGGAAACAGAAAATTGAAATGAGTTTTTAGAAAACAGTATGCCTAAAATATAAAAGTAGTATACATTTGATAAATCAGTTATTTACACTAACTATATTGTACATATGTATTTATTAAATTAAAAAAAATAAACACAAAAGGAAACTCATGGACACCTATACCAACCGGTAATGGATAAAGTGGAACATCCACTTGACCTAGGAAATCATCTCTTGTCTATAAGAGAAAGAAGAAAAAATATAATTAGTAATATGCTCAATTTCTTTAGAAGATTTTGATGAGGCAGTGCCACCATTCACAGAAAATGCAGATTTTTTTTTAAAAATTCAATCCTATGCAGCATTACTGGAAAATAAAATGTGGTACAACTTCTGGTAATAGCAGAGTACCATATCTTAGATTAATTCTTCTGTGGATAACAATTATATTCTGTAACAAAATACCAAAACAGCTATTTGAAAGTACAACAGAATGACCCAAAACAAGCAGAAACTGGAGGGAAGTCAATCCTTCAAAGAAACTACACTAGGTAGGATTCAGTATTTATATGGCTTTTCCTCTAGCAGTATTCCACAGTCCACATAATGCAGACAGCCTAGAACTTAAGCTGAAATCCGCACTATTACGGGCTTGAGGAGTCAGAAGGCCTAGTGTGGGGCTGACAACATATCTAGAAAAAGAGGAGAAAAATCCCCCAAAAAAGAAGCCACCAGAGTTTCTCCAAATCTAAATATAAACTCTTACCCAAATCCCTAGCTTAACCCTGAACCAAACAAGTGAAAGGCAACAGCTAGAAGACTGAGAGGGCTGAGCACTGACTTCTGCTGATGTTCACCAAAAGAGAAGCAGAATTTGGACTTCAACTATGTTAACTAGCTGGAACAAAAATAAATACTCTTGACTGGGCATGGTGGCTCACACCTGTAATCCCAGCACTTTGGGAGGCTGAGGCAGGCCGACCACCTGAGATCAGGTGTTTGAGACCAGCCTGGCCAACATGGTGAAATCCCATCTCTACTAAAAATACAAAAATTAGCCGGGCATGGTGGCATGTGCCTGTAATCCAAGCTACTTGGGAGGCTGAGACAGGAGAATCGCTTGAATCCAGGAGATGGAGGATGCAGTGAGCCGAGACCGTGACACTGAACTCCAGCCTGGGCGACAGAGTGAGACTCCATCTCAAAAAAAAAAAAAAAAAAAAAAAAAAATCAACACTCCTCAGGGAAACATAATAAAATTCACTCACTATTAGTTACTATATTCACTGTCCAGCCTGAAATAAAAAAAAATACTAGACATGCAAAGAAATTAAAAAATGACCCAGTATTAAGAGAACAAGTAATTAATAGAAACCAACCACAAGATGACCCAGACTGTGGCATAAGAAGACAGAGAAAATAGAGCAGCTATTATAAAGATGTTCAAAAAGACTTAAAAGTAAGGCCATATAATGAATGAAAAGATGGGTAATCTCTGCAGTGAAATGGAAACTAAAAATGAATCAAAAGTATATTTTATTTTATTTCATTTTATTTTTGAGACAGAGTCTTGCTCTGTTGCCCAGGCTGGAGTGTAGTAGTGCAATCACAGCTTACTGCAACTTCCACCTCCCGGGTTCAAGTGATTCTCTCATCTCAGCCTCCCAAGTACCTGGGATTACAGGCGTGCACCACCATGCCTGGCTGTTTTTTTTTTCTTTCTATTTTTAGTAGGGATAGGGTTTCACCATGTTGATCAGTCTGGTCTTGAACTCCTGACCTCAAGTGTTCTGCCCACCTTGGCCTACCAGAGTCCCTCCCAGAGGAGATAGCTACCTGGTGGCTAACTCCTGATATGATGCACTGAGAAATGCTTGTGCCTATCTCAGTGCATCATATCACGTGTCAGACACCACATCTGGCCAAATGTACATTTCAGAAATGAAAAATACAATATATGAAATAAAAAAAATCAGTGGATGGGTTTAAAAGACGATTGAAGATGACTGGAGAAAAGTAACATGAACTTGAAGATACAGAAACAGAATTTATTTATATGAAAAATAAAGGGAATTTGAGGAAAAATTTCAAACAGTCTCACATATGTATAACTAGCGTTCCATAAAGGGGGATGGGTAATAGGGCAGAAAAATATCTGGGGGAAAAAACAGCCAAAATATTCACACATTTAGAAAAACACGAGCTGAGACAGTCAATAAAGTCAGTGAATTAAAGCAGGATAAATGTAAAGAAAACATGGGTAGGCATATCATTATTAAATGCTGAAAACAAAAGATAAACAGAAAATCTTGAAAGCGGCCTAATAAAAACAATACATTACACACAGGAGAATAAGAATACAAATAATGGTTGACTTCTCATCAAAAACAATGGAAGCCAGAAGAAAACTGAATGATATCTTTAAGTGCCGAAAGAAAAAAAGTACCAAGAATTCTATATCTAGGAAAGAATATCCATCAAAAAGAAAAGAAAAATAAAAATAATCTTGGATAAAGTTGAGATAATTTGTCATCAGCAGACGAATTGTTGGCACTACAGAATATGCTATAGGAAGTTCTTCAGGCTGAGGATAAGTGGCACCAGATAGAAATTCCGATCTAGAGATACGAGTAATAAAGAGCAAAATGGTAAATATGTGGGTAAAGTTTTTATTTTTAACTACCTTCTCAATCACTTAAAGAACAAATTGTTGTATAGAGAAAAAATTATATCGCTACACTATGGGTTTAAAAAATGCAGATGTAATGCAAATGACAACACTGTGCAAAAGATAGGTGGAATAATCACATCTACATTGTTGCAAGACTTATATTTTATATAAAGTGGTATGATGAATAGACGTTAATCATTAATTGACTGAAGAACTAAGAAGCCCTGAGAAGAGTTAAAATGGAATACTGCAAATATTTGACTAAGCCAAAATAAGGCAGGAAAAGAAAAACAAAGAAACAGATGAGATGAACAGAAATAAACTGCACATACTGAATACTAAATCCAGCCATATAAATTATGACAGACTAAATAGTCCAATTAAAGATAGAGATTGTCAAGCTGAATAAAAATGCAAAACCTAACTATATGTTGCCTATAAAAGACACTATCATTATTATTTAAAAATATTTTATTAAATATTTTTCATCTTTTTCACTTTTTTCCTTTTTTTTTTTTTTTAAGAAACAGAGTTTTGCCATCTTAACCAGGATGGTCTCAAACTCCTGGGCTCAAGCAATCCTCCTGCCTCGGTGTCTCAAAGTGCTAGGATTACAGGTGTGAGCCACTGTGTCCAGTCAACTTCTCATTTTAAAATAATTTCAGATTGGGAGAGATCCAAGATGGCTGACTAACAACAGCTCAGGATTGTAGCTCCCAGTGAAAGCGCAGAAAGTGAGTGGACGCTGTAATTTCAGACGAATTTCTGTTGCCCACAAACTGGGAGATATGCAGTGGAGGAGCCACACGGGTTGCCAGCTCAACTCTTTTGGCCGGCGCAGCTGTTCTGCTGGCGCCACGGCAGGGCGTGGCGCTTCTCAGTGCGGAGTATATGGGACTGGGTTCCCTTTGAGTCGGGCCTGGCTGGTCCCATCCCCACAAGGAGAACAGCAATTGGAAGCGCTGAGGACTGAGAGTTTCACAGTAAGCACAGCTGAACCCCAGAAGCCTAGCTCTGTGGGGAAGGGGCATCCGCCAAAGGAAAACTAAGAAACAGAAAAAACTTCATCACCAACAAGCCGGATGTCCACTCAGACCCAATCTGAAAGTCGGCAATTACAAAGACGACAGGTGGAGAAATCCACAAAAATGGGAAGAAACTAGTGCAAAAAGGCTGAGAACACCCGAAATCAGAATGCCTCTCCTCCTACAGGGCATCGCAGCTCCTCATCAGCAAGAGAACAAGGCCTGACGGAGAATGAGTGTGATGAACTGACAGAATCAGGCTTCAGAAGGTGGATAATAAGAAACTTCTGTGAGCTAAAAGAACATGTACTAACCTAATGCAAAGAAACTAAGAACCTTGAAAGAAGATTTAACGAAATGCTAACCAAAATGGACAACTTAGAGAGGAATATAAATGAATTGATGGAGCTGAAAAACACAACACAAGAACTTTGCGAAGCAGGCACAAGTTTCAACAGCCAAATTGACCAAGCAGAAGAAAGGATATCAGAGGTCGAAGATCAACTCAATGAAATAAAACGAGAAGGCAAGATTAGAGAAAAAAGGGTAAAAAGGAATGAACGAAGTCTCCAAGAAATATGGGACTATGTGAAA
>CAUYLG010054414.1:0-94330 GCA_963573385.1 Cacajao melanocephalus
TATGCACCTATAATACAGCCTCAGAAGTTCCTGATGACATGTGCCCAAGGTGGTCGGGCGCAGCTTGGTTTTATACATTTTAGGGAGATAGGAGATATCAACCAATACATATAAGATGTACATTGGTTCCATCCAGAAACATGGGACAACTCAAGCAGGGAGGGGGCTTTCAGGTCACAGGGAGGTGAGAGACAAAACGGTTGCATTCTTTTGAGTTTCTTATTAGCCTTTCCAAAGGAGGCAATAAGATACGCATTTATCTCAGTAAGCAGAGGGATGACTTTGAATATTAAATAAATTGGGAGGCAAGTTTGCCCTAAGCAGTTCCCCAGATTGACTTTTCCCTTTAGCTTAGTGATTTGGGGGCCCCAATATTTATTTTCCTTTCACATCCATCTTTACTGAAAATACAAAAATTATCTGGGTGTGGTGGCACATGCCTGTAATCTCAACTACTTGGGTGGCTGAGGCATGAAAACCACCTGAACCCAGGACATGGAGGTTGCAGTGAGCTGAGATCACACCAGCCTGCACTCCATCCTGGGCTAGTGAGACTCTGCCTCAAAAAAAAAAAAAAAATGAGAGAGACAAAGCAAGCCAGATTTCACCTTTGCATTAGCATCCTGCTAATGTTAAACCCAATTTCTATTAAAACCTTATTCCAAGAACAGCACAAGTAGCAAAGAAGAAAAAGAAATTAAAAACCAAAAAAAAAAAGAAAAAAGTGATAAAAAGTGAAAAAAAAAACCTTATAATGTAAAAGTTTCATAAGGCTTCTATAATCCTTTTCAATTCTCTGTTAAACAGTAGGCCAACTCTCAAATACACATTGTTATTTGAACACATTGGCCCAGGTTCTGGCCCTGCATCAGTGTGCTTTTATGTTTAAATTATGGAAGAACTAAGTAACCCCCTTCAAATCTTAACCAACTTGCTCATACCCACAGAATTATTTTATAAGATCAATCTTTCACAAATCTTTTACAACTTGTTTAAACCTTTAGGTTTGTCTTATTACCCTTTTAGGTTAGGACAATCCCTAACCTCTGAACTAGAAAAAATTACATTTCTACAACAAAAACCACATTTTCATGCCTTCTTATAGCCTTTTGCCGAAACCATATTCTACTTTCCTTATACACCGTGCATATAAAACTTCCTCCAGTAATCTGAAGTACATGTTACAATGTTAACTCTTAGCAACTCTTATTTTTGGTTAAAGATCTGATATGTAAGCAATTCAGGACAGAAAATCAACAGCTCTCCACGGAGGGGGAAATAATCAATAAATGGCAAAAGTCCCACAACTATCAGCACAGAAAGGGCTTATTCCCAAAGCCAGGAACTAAACCAAGGCCCCTAATGTGAAAGTGTAAAACCTTAGCTACTGAACTGTAGCACAAAGCGACTACTATCGCTTTTCCCAGAACGAGTCTAGAGCAGTTATTTTGAGCTTGCAAAAGATTTTAAGTATTCAAGAGAATTAAGTCTAGACATGACATTATCATATGCCCTTTTTAGACCCAAGAGTCAAAGCTCTGTAAATTTAACATCACAAGAACTTTAAAAGCAATACAGAAAGTTACATGGATGCAATAACCTTTTCAAGTCCATAATTTGAATTAACTTTTAGATAACCTTTGAATTAGACAAAACTATCCTATTTCTCAATAAGAACACATTATCTTTGGCATATTTTATATAAACCTAGGAAGTAAGTAATTCTCAACTGCCTACCAGATGTTAGCATTATATAGATGAGAACCATTCCACAATTTTTGGAACATATTTTCCATATAATAATGCTTTTTAAATTAATAAATTTTTTTAAGACCAGGTCTCACTCTGTCACCCAACCTGGAGTGTAGTAGCATGATCACAGCTCACTGCAGCCTCGACTTCCTGGGTTCCAGCAATCCTCCCACCTTAGCCTCCTGGGTGCCTGGCTAATTTTTATATTTTTGGTAGAGACGGGATTTCACCATGTTTTCCAGGTTGGTCTCGAACTCCTGAGCTCAAGCGATCCACCTGCCTTGGCTTCCCAAAGTGCTGAGATTATAGGCATGAGTCACTGCCTGGCTATAACCCTTTTTAAAAAAAATTACAAATGACCCAGATATCCCATAAGCATCCAAAATGATTTTAAGGTTTTAAATTTTATAAAAAAGGCTACTTACAAGCATTTAATCTCATGTGTACCCATTATTTCCATTTTTCACAGTTAATTTAGATTATTTATGAAAACTGAGATATCATACAAAGGTGGTTATTGTTTAAAGTTATTTCCCTGCTAACCATTTTTAAAGCTTTGTGAACATCAGGTGTTTATCCAAATAAGAAATTTAAAGTTAAGCATGTGGTATTTTGTCGATAACTCAGAAGATTTTGTTGTTTTCGTTAAAAAATATTAAATGTCTTGTTTATAAAAAATTATACAAGTCATTCTGTTTTGGTTTGGATTTATAGTTTTATAACTCTTATGTCAAATGTTAACACCTAATAATATCTGGCAGAGGTAAATGTGAAACTGCTTGATCAGTAAATCCAAACAAAAATATATTAATTAACAATTAATTCTTAAGGGATTTCTAATATTATTTTACTACTAATTTTACAGCCATCTTATTTATTAAAGATTTTACTTAAGTCACATGAACTTGGAAAGCATTTGGGCTTATTAATTTATGAGTGCTCCTTTAAGCCAATTTGGTAACTTGTGGCCACACCCATAAGAAATTACATGTATGTACCTATAAACACACACTTACACACTCATATAAAGCAGGCAGAAGAGAAAACAGAGGAAGATATAACCTGGCCAGCCTCTGTGTAGGAGGCAGGTCTTACAAGAAGGTGTGAGGAAGAAAGGAGGGGAAGAAAAAAGGTAACGTGATTGAAAGGAAATGCCAGAGCCTTCCAGCCATTACACAGTGCAGGACGTACCCACACCATTCTCACTTATCTTCCATAGCAAAGGAATCACGGCACATACACAAAGTCATACATTCACATATGCAAATAGACAGTGTGCTTCCAAATGAGTCCCCAGTGAAGGGGGCCGGGTTAGGTCCTGAATCCTCCCCAGTTCCAAATGGCTCCATGGGCCGCTGAGTCCAATCTAAGCAAAGCTCCCATGGTGCCACCAACACAAACAAATACAAATGCATAAAATGTCAAATGGTGGCACTATTGGCCAAGTGTTAACTAGAGCAGGACCCCAGTGACACCCCAAAAGTGGCAAAGGGTGATTGGTTGCACTTTCAACTAACTCATCCACTTCAAAATTTTGCTGGCTGTTCAGCAGTCACTTCCTGATTAAAGAATGCAACCCACCCTATCTATAGTCTTGGCAAAGTATTACTTTACATTTAAAGTCTACATCCCAGTACCAATCTGTAGAAATTATAGAACATATAGAACACAGAGAAACATATTCAACTGCACCATAGTTACACAGTTAGCAAAAGTCAGAATTCAGGTTGTATGAAACTCTACAGGTAAAATGCCCTGTATTCTTCATAATTAGCAGAAAAATTCCATGACAATGAAAGTTATGAAGGAAGGAAATTTGTGCATTAAAAGAGGCTTGAAAGACATGCCTCTAGGCCGGACATGGTGGCTCACGCCTGTAATCCTAGCACTTTGGGAGGCTGAGGTGGGCAGATCACTTGAGGTCAGGAGTTCGAAACCAGCCTGGCCAACATGGTGAGACCACTGTCTCTACTAAAAATACAAAAATTAGCTGGGTCTGGTGGTGTGTACCTGTAGTCCCAGCTACTCGGGAGGCTGAGGCTGGAGAATCGCTTGAACTGGGGAGACGGAGGTTGCAGTGAGCCGAGATCGTGCCATTGCATTCTAGCCTAGGTGACAGAGCAAGACTTTGTCTCAAAAAAAAAAAAAAAAAAAGACACGCCTTTAAAAAAAAAAGACTAAAATCATACCATTTTAGAATGCATTCAGGTTACAAAATCTTAAAGAAACGTAAAGAAGCGATTAAGTCGGCATGGTGGTTACTTTTGGAGGAAGGGAGTGGGTTGTGATAGGAACATGACAGAAGGTGGGACTTCTGGGGTAGCCAGCAGAGTTTTATGTCTTGGTCCAGTTTGTAGGTACATGAGTATCAACCTTATCAAAATTCACAAAACTACATTTGTATGATTTTTCTGAATCTGTACTTTATTTTATAATTAAAAGTTTAAAATGAATTTTTTTTTTTTTTGAGACAGAGTCTTACTCTGTCACCCAGACTAGAGTGCTATGGCACAATTTCAGCTCACTGCAACTTCCACCTCCCAGGTTCAAGTGATCCTCCCACCTCAGCCTCCCCAGTAGCTGAAATTACAGGTGCGCACCACCACGCCCAGCTAATTTTTCTATTTTTTGGTAGAGATGAGTTTTGCCATGTTGGCCAGAGTGGTCTCAAATGGTCTACCTGCTTCAGTTTCCCAAAGTGCTGGAATTACAGGCATGAGCCATGTGCTGGCCTAAAAATAATTTTTTTAAAAAAGATTTTTCTTTTTCTTTTTTTCAATTTGTTGAGATAGGGTCCTACTCTATCATCCAGGCTGAAGTGCAGTGGTGCGATCTTGGCTTACTGCAACCTCTGCCTTCCAGGTTCAAGTGATTCTCTTGCCTCAGTTTCCCGAGTAGCTGGGAGCACAGGTGTGTTGGCACGATGCCCAGCTAATTTTTGTTATTTTAGTAGAGACAGGGTTTTGCCATGTTGGTGAGGCTGGTCTCGAACTCCTGGCCTCAAGTGATCCACCCGCCTCATCCCCCAAAGTGCTGGGATTACAGGTGTGAGCCCCTGTACCTGGCCTAAAAAAGATTTTATGGACACCTTTATGCCAGTAAATTAGAAAATTTAGATGAAATCAAATTTCTAGAAAAATTAAAACTGATGCAAATTTTTACAACTTTTGAGAAATTGGGTCTATAGTTAACCTTTCATTAAAGAAAACTCCATGGATAAGTGGCTTTCTAAACTAATTCTAGGCCGGACGCTGTGGCTCACGCCTGTAATCCCAGCACTTTGGGAGGCCAAGGCGGGCAGATCACCTGAGGTCGGGAGTTCAAGACTAGCCTGGCCAACATGGTGAAATCCTGTCTCTACTAAAAATACAAAAATTAGCTGGGCATGGTGGCAGGCGCCTATAATTCCAGCTACTCAGGAGGCTGAGACAGGAGAATCGCTTGAACTCAGGAGGCAGAGGTTGCAGTGAGCAGAGATTGCACCATTGCACTTCTCCGTCTCAAAAAAAAAAAACTTAAAAAACTAATTCTACTTATATGAGGAAGAAATAATACTTTACCCAATCCCTTCCAAAGAAAGTAAAAGAGGGAATATTTACCAAATCATTTTCTATTCTCCCTTTTCTAAGGCAAGAAAACCCAACTGATGAAGTGACTTAAAACTTTCATTCTTTGCTGGTTCCATAGACTCATGGACCTTTCTTTCATACACAGTCTTCTCCATTCACCAGCTCTCATCCTCTAGTGCCTCATTAGATTCTGTTTCCATTCCTCCACTTCCATATGCATGAAGTTTTTGCCACATTTCTTTTCTCTCAAATCAGACCAGAACAGATGTTTCAGTCAGCGCATAACTTTTTGTATGTTAATTTGCACAAGAGGTCATGTAACTGCTGTGTCTCAGTCCTACAGGATACCTACCCAGTTTGGGGGGGATGTATATAGTGGAGGTCAGAAGCTACCCATCATGACTGAAAGGCTGATTCCTTTTCAATTTACCCAATAAACTTCTACCTGCATTTATTTCTATTTTTTATGTTGAGACAAGGTCTCACTCTGTCGCCCAGACTGGAGTGCAGTGGCGTGATCATGGCTCACTGCAGCCTCAATCTCATGGGCTCAAGGGATTCTCCCACCTCAACCTCTCGAGTAGCTGGGACCACAGGCATACATCACCATTCCTGGGTAATTTTTTAGTTCTTTTTGTAGAGATGGGGTGTCACTATGTTGCCCAGGCTGGTCTCAAACTCCTGGGCTTAAGTGACCTGCCCACCTTGACCTCCCAAAGTGCTGAGATTACAGATGTAAGCCACCACATCTTGGCAGCTTCCATTCTCCTGAGGATCAGGACTCTATCACTCTGGCTATCTCTAATGTCTTCATCCATCTACTAAACTCCTCTTCAGCTGGCCCACATCCGGAGGACTTCGTGAAAGTCTTAAACCATACATTTTGTGGATTCAGCTGTGCTGAATAGGAGTACCTGGCAGGAGAATTTATAACTGTGATAAGCAAACTGCTATGACTACTTCTCCTGGAATTATAAAAGGAGACTGAGCTTGGGGCAACCTCAGTGATTTCAGAGACATGCACTATCTCATAGGTGGCGAGGAGGGAAAAGGCTCGGTTGTCTATGACAGACACTTTCCTGGGTTTGAGGATGCGATAGTAGCCAGCCCCTATCCGGAAGTGTGGGTAGTGAGAGGATGCCTAGTGTTGCTTGGCCATTCAATGTTTCTGTTCCCCTGAAGTGGCTGCTGAAGTATAGAGTGGTACCTCCTCTTCATCCTCTTCCAAATCTGAGAGGTAAAAGACAGCATTCCCAGGTGTTTGGGTAAAACTTTCTGTGACAATACCAGGTTGTGGGGTGAAGAACAGTTCTCAAGTTTGGTTAGAAAAGCCATTGAAAATGGTGCAGTTTGTGATCCTTTGAGGGGCTTGACAATTTGGAATTTTTCTGGCAGAAAACCTGGAAGGGATCAGCACTACTGAGGCCTGTGATCCCTGACTGGTCAGCGCAGAGAAAGGCAAGGCTGTCTGTGGCCAGGCCCTTCTTTCCGGCCATTCAGAACCGCATCTTCTGCTCCCATTCTTCAGCAACAAAGGCAGCAGCAGAACTAACTCTAAGACAATACAGACCATGTTTTAAAGATATTTAGCTATAATGAGGAAGAGAGAGTATGAAGGAAGGAAGTGTGAAGGGGGATCGTTTGTTTTTTAATGAGATAGTTGATCCAGTTGGAAGATGGTATGAGGGACCAACAGAGGGGAAATTTGAGACTGAAGGCAGCAGGGATAATCAGCGGAGTAAGTGTCCCAGGGTGGGGTCAGCCAGGAGATGTGTGGGAGATGGGATCCAGAGCACAACGGTAGCATTTGCTTCTTACTTACCCCCGCGTTCTATTTTGGATGAAGAAAGCTTCCCTTAAGCAAACCAGACTTAAGGAAAACCACAGATGGCCTTGCACATCTTAATATTTCTTTATATTTCAGGCTGGCTTTTGTGCGTTCATGCAAACTGACTCACATGATCAGAAGGCCTTACCTCCTCCATGTGAATGCGGAGTTTTTGCATGCTGCTGCCTTCTCCAAGCCTTCCCATCTTCCGTCCCCACCCAGTTCCAATGAGCCTCCTCCTCCCTTACAGCAGGCCCACCTGTACTGTGGTACTGTCTGCCTGGAGGCTGAGGTCTCGCCTGCTCTACTCCCCTCCTGAGCTTGCCCTGCGGGGCAGAGAGGTCCTCTTCACCTAGCGTCCTACTGAGGGCCTGCCGCTGAGTAGGTATTTAATGAATGCTTCCCAATTCAGATGAAAAGACATTTTATTCCATTAAATTACTGATTTCAAATGGAAATTTTATCATTAGTTGTGGGAGGCAACCCTGACTTCTTAGGCCCAATCCTCTCCTATAGGTCTCCTAGAGAAAGACATGATTGGGAAGAAGAAGGGGTTTGATAGCTCAGCCTTCCCCCTCTCCCCTTGGCTGCTCAGTGGAGCTGCCTCTTGAGAACTGCTGAGCTGCCTGCCAGCCCGTGCAGCCTGTCAGCTCCCATCTGCCAGCCCCATCTGCTCTTCCCCAGCCACACTGCTGTTCAGCGCTGCTGCTGGGCCCTCTCGCATCATCTCTGGCCTGGCCCCTACCTTGCTGTCTCTCAGCCTCTCCCCAGGGAACTGGTTGCCCTGACTTCCTTTGCACCTATTCTCCTCCTCCTGCCAGTTTCAGCTCAATTACTTACCCTCCCCACACTGACTCATTCCTCCTGCAAGGGGTCTGAGGCTCCACTGTCAAGCAGTCCAAAGGAAAGAAACATGGAGCCCTGCCTTTCCACCATACATGCCACCTCCAACTCAGGCAGGAAGCCTCCCTGCTGAGGCTGAGGAGGGCAAGACCTGAGGGTCTTACTGCAGGATGGTCTCCTTAGGTGGGCATCAAGCTCCTAGGCTGGGAACAGAATCTTACTGCTCAACAGAATCTCAGATATCAAAGTCCAGAAGCAGATGGGGAAACGGCAATCCTAGGGGAGAGGCATACTGACTGGGGGACACTGCTGGCTCCCTACAGAGCAAGGACTGGGATACAGGTTTCCTGACTGCATCCAGCCAACATTTACTGAGCATCATCTGTGTGCCAGGCAATCAACTAGATCCACACCTACCTCAAGAAGCTCATGGTCTTGTTTGCACCCTCGACAGAGGGCTCTTCCCAGTCACAGCTGGGCATTGCTCTAAACGGAAATGACTGCAATTTTCCTAACCTCATGCATAGCAAGGGCTTAAATGTCCTCACACCTTTATCCAACAAATTGGTCTCACTTTTCCCACCCCAGGTTTACATCAGTGGGGTCCACACAACCATCCTTGTTACTTGTGGGGCGGGATTGTCACAGCAGTGCTGGAGAGTAACCCAGGCTTCACGCAGTGGTGGTCGGGAGACCCCAGAAGCCTTGTCTCTGCAGCCTGCCCGCCTCTGACATGTTAACAGCAACCAGCCTGTTTTTGACCTAGTTTTTCTGACTTCACAGTCCCAGGGAAGTCCCTTTCTACATTGGACAGTTCCCTGTGGGCAACACCAGCTTTTCTGATTCCCTAAAACTATCCCCACTTCTACGACTTGATGTGTGGGAGACCACCATTAGTGTCTTTCCACAGGGTCGTGTATTGTCATTATGATTCACTGAATCCAAACACTTCTAGAAGGGTAACAATAGCCAACATCTATAAAATGCTCATTTTGTGCTAGGTACTGTTTTAAGCACTTTTAGTGTAACAATCGTTTTGGTCTTCTCTGATGATTATAAAGGGGGCTACCATTATTACTCTCATTTTAGAAATGAAGAAACTGAGGTTTAGTGGAGTTAAGTAATTTGCTGACGGTCCCAGTTGCCGGGAAGTGGTAGACCTCAGATTTAAATGTAGTTAACTTGACTTCGAGTCTAGGCACTTAAGCGCTATGCCTCCCTGCCGTTTGGTACATGAAGTCACTATGACTTTGGTGTGAATTCCTTCCTCTGTGGCATTCCTCCATGGCAACTTTAGAACAAGCTTTCGAGTGGGCTGTCTACAAGAATCGTGTAGGTGGGGAGGGAGTGATCCACTTTGTCCATCAGTTCCCATTGCCTTTCTGCCTGGCCTGATATGAGTTGGGACAGTGTCCACCACATCAGGGATGTGGCACTTGCCGGGGCCCAGGAGCTGCTGGCTGAGGTGTGGGCGGGTGTGCACCTGGGAGCTCAGAGATGCCAGGACACGTGGGCTCATGCTGGCAGTGTTGGCCTGTCTTCTACTGCTTGGTTCCAGACACGTTAGAAAACCGCGTCCCTGGCCTGGCCGGTCAACAAGCCAAGAGAGTGGCACAGGCGGGTGGCTGTGGATGGAGGGTGCTGGGTGTTGAGATTCACTCTGGGTGGCTGGCAAAATATTAGGGAAAGTTATAAATTAGTCTCAAACCTTTTGGAAGGCCGAAAGGTTTTAACGGACCGCAGATGGCTGATCTATTACTAGGGAAGTGATAGGGGCAATAAAAAGGCTTTCCCAGTTTAAATCTGTTTACCCCACATCCTTTTGTCTCCACTCTGTTTACTCATTCAAACTTTGTGCTGGATGGTCCTCTCAGGGGGAAATCAAAGGGGAATTACTCGTTCATAGTGTTTACTCTGGGCCCGGACCCTAAGCTTTTATCATTCGTAAAACCACTCTTCTAACCATGTTAATTATCCACAGGCATGTTGACTTAGAAGCTCTGTTATGAAATCTTCACTGAATACATGTGTGGATGGACAGGGAGTCTTGGTTGATTGGCTGTATTTCACCCTCTGAAAGCAGCCGATGGCCATCCCTAGCCCACTTGAATCACTGAACCAGGTGTGAGAGTGCATTTATTTTGAGTCAGGGACTGCAGGACAGACCTCTGCAGGTGGTGGTCAATGTCGCAGATGGTGACCCTGATGTGATTTGAGCATGAAACCTTCTGTTCTGGGCACAGAACAGAAGGTTCTGCACAGAGAACAGAGGTCAGCACAACCTCAGTGCCCTCCACCCTCAACTGCCCCCACCCCTTTTAGCCCCAAGGGAGGGAGAAGAGAACATGCTGTTTGGAGGAGGCTGGGAAGAGCCCTGGAGGCACCGGCTGGCCTTAGGACACTCCTGTGCTCCTGGGGCCCTGGAGCAGTGCTCCTCTACCTATTAAAGCTCTTTGGAGCAAGGCGGGGGATGGGCAGACATCTGAAACAGCACCAAATGACATGGTCGGGCAAGAAGGCTGGGCGGTGAAGGGCGCTGCTGGGATGTCTCTAGTGGAGCCAGATCCACTGACAATCTCTCCTTACCATCAGCATGGAGACCCCTGCCAGGATCTGCAGCTCTGTCCCCGCTGGTCTGCACGCAGTGGAGGCTCGGGTGTTAAAATCTCTGGTTCTTCTAGAGACTAGGACAGGACAAAGGAAGAAAGGAAGCCTTTGCCTGTGGATGGAAGAGGCTAGCCAACAAGGAGGGCACTGTCTCTAAGCGGTGAGCTAGGAGAGGGCTGACAGCTCCTGCACGTGGCCACCGAGCCAAGTGTCTTTCTCAGCCTCCCTTACCTAAGAGCAAGTCCTACCGACAAGAAATGAGCTGAAATCATACACCCTAGTTCCCAGGATGCTGTATTCCTGCATTTAAGAGGACCGAGTGTGTGCTCCCCTGTGTCTTTCCCTGGCCTGCTGGCTGGGCATTGGCAAGGACTGTACTGACCATTTGCACCTGTGAATGGAAGCCACTCCTGAGGATGGCAGAGCCACACACGACTAGCACCACTTGGCTACCTCTGGACTGTCACCTGGAGAGAAATTTCCTTCTTCTTTCTTGTTTAAGCAGTGTATCCCGTGCCCAAGGACACAGGCTTCCGCATGGAAAGGCAGAGTGGAGCAAGGGGTGGTGGGTGGGGATTGCAGGATGCTTCCACCCTGACCGAGTAGACTCAGTGAGGGACTTTTTCCAGCTCTGGAGCTGGAGCTCCCATTTTCATGTGGAATTCATTCGGCATGACACCGGCTCCTGTCCACAGCTCCTGCAGGAGAGCGGTGAGCCTGGACTCAGAGCCTCCAGGGCCCTTCTCAGCCTCCTCCAAATAGCGTGTTCTCTTCTCCCTCCCTTGGGGCTGAAAGGGGTGAGGACAGAGACCTCCCTCATCACCTTTCACTGATGAGACTTGGGCTGGGGGAAAGCACAACCCAAGGTTGTGTGGCTGTAACTCAGACACCCAGTGCCTGAGCTGCAAAGATAGGCTGGGCAGAGCAGATGCTCTTCTTTTTTTTTTTTTTTTTTTGAGCTGGAGTCTTGCTCTATCACCCAGGCTGGAGGGCAGTGCAGTGGCACACTCTCGGCTCACTGCAACCTCCGCCTCCCATGTTCAAGCGATTCTCTTGCCTCAGCTTCCTGACTAGGTGGGATTACAGGCACGTGCCAACATGCCCAGCTAATTTTTGTATTTTTAGTAGCGACAGGGTTTTACCATGTTGGTCAGGCTGGTCTCGAACTCCTAACCTCATGATCTGCTCGCCTTGGCCTCCCAAAGTGCTGGGATTATAGGCATGAGCCACCGCGCCCTGCCTCAGATGCTCTTCTTGAGCATGAGAAAGAAAGAATTTGCTAGCCAGCTATTGTGCTGGAATAACGACATGGATGAAGTGAGCTGCAAAGTTCACAGAAAACATTACTTTCCCCAAGGACACAGTGCAGCTGTAAAATGCCGTAACTCCCTTCTTTGAGTGACTACCATTTTCTCACTCACTGAGAAACTCTGTTCTCTAAAATATAGACTGTCAGAAGTTTCACTGTTTGAAATTACATCTGTAAGAATAAAACACCTCGCTGTTGCTTGGAGGATCTCAGTCATTGACACAGGGAAATAGCCTTAATTTACAGTCCATGTGCAGAGCCTCACGTAAGGGGTTTCTGGACAGAACATTTTACATATATCCTAACTTTAGATTCCAAGGTCAGAGGTCCTTGGATTCACTTTGCATTCCAGACCTGATATTGCCCCTTCACACTCAGCTTTGCCTTGCTGTGAGCCTAGTACGACACTGATCGTTTAAATGTCACCAAAACTCCACTTTCCCCAATACTGTATAATAATCAATCTTCTGCAGTTGGTGACATGCCTCATGGTTCGTCTGGTGTGTGGCTCTTTCATTGCAACAAGTCAATAAACCTGGCTTTGTCAGGTCACCCCACATTTGTCCCTGGGGGCCTGAGGCTGTTTGGTCTAAGATGGGCATTGGAATTTGTAAATACAGAGAAAATCACACAGCACAGAACTGAAGCTGAAGGATCCCACAGTGGGGCAAGACCAAGAAGTTGAGTGAGGGTGTTGGCAGGCTGAAGTTACAAGGAGATAGAAACTATCTGGAGGCAGAAGCTATAGGACAGAGAAAAGTAAATGAGGGAGAGTGAAAGAAGCGGCAGCGAGTCTGAGTCTGAGGAATGGAGTAGACATGCAGGGATGAGCTGGCCCCTGAGCACGGTGGAGTGTTTTGCTGGTCCCAAGAGCCACTCCTCCCGACCCAGCTCCAGGGCTTGGCACGTTACAGTCCTAGGTTAGTCTATAACTCTCTATGCTCCTGCAAGCAGCTTAACTGAAACCTGTCACCTCTCCTATACCACCAAAAATCCTAGGTTGTTGCGAGTCAGCACTGGGCGGCTTCAGAACGGTTGCGCTTGGGGGCGGAGGGCAGGCACGGCTCCTATGGCTGGCAGCACCTCTGGAATGGTGGCCACGCAGATCCCCGTTTGGCCAGGATCCCAGTGCTCAGCCTGTCTTGTTTCAGTCTGGTGGGGACACTCGGTGCCCAGCCCACAAGATGGGCCTCCCACTCGGGGCAGTCAGGCATGGCCTGCGGGCATCCCAACTTTTCCCACAGGAGCCTGGGAGCCTGCTGAACACTGGTCAACTGACCTGTGTCTGCCCAACCTATCCTCCCACCTTGCCATGCCTGCCTCTGCCAGCCCCCAGCCCTTCAGGCTCTGAGCCTCCGGACCTTCAAGTCCACCTTCATCCTGAGTTTTCGGGAGAGACACTCCTCAGCTGTAGGCACAGGGGAACCATCCCTGAAGGACAAACAGAACCAAGGCAACTTTGACAAACCCCTCAGGAATCAGAGAGGAAGAACATTTGAAATGGCAGGTGAAAGACACTACGTGAATGCAACACATTAGAGTGGCTTCAGTTGTCAGAAAAAAATAATAAATGAGCAAATTTGAAGGCCACCAGACTGAAGTCTTTGAACCACACCCACATGTACCAGTAAAATGCAAATAGTACTGGATCTTGAAATATGTGCTCTTTCCTTTAGTGGGGAGTCTATTATTAGGTAGGGCTTCCCAGAAATTCCATAGGATCTTCTCTATTTCTTTAGTAAAATGGCCATTTTGTAATTAATCTGGTAATTACAACGGATTCATTTATTCTATTTCCAAGTCCTCAGATGTGGCATCTGGGGAGAAGTCAAACAAAGGAAGCCAGGAGCTCCCCCATGGTATGAGGCTCTGCTGAGAGAGGATGCTGATGTAATATTAATGGAGCTGGCAGATCAGGGCAGCATCAGGAATATATTCAGGGCCTGAGGCTGAGTGGCTGCCTGCAGACTCCGCTTTGGGGTTCCTAAGGTGGGTCATTCAAAGATGATGTCTTAAGAAATCATCAGACCACACCTCTCAGTTTTGGGCTTGGAGAATGCGGCTCCCGAGATGGGACATTCAGGCCATGACGGGGAGAGGAGTGGGATGGAGCTCAGAGCTCATTTGGGTGGAAGCTTGGTGCCCGGGTTGCTGGTCTACGGCAACGCTCACACCCTGTCAACCCCAACACAGCACATGATGCCTTCTTCTTGCCAGCAGCCCTTCTGCTTTCTGCACAATCACAGTCCAGAAACATCAGAGCTGTGCAAGACCCCAGAGACGTGATCGGTCGCCTCCTCAGGAGAGATGCCCAGGGCTAGTGCCTTGCCCAGGGTTGCAGGTGGTGGCAGGCCCAAGCCCAGAACATACATCTCCAGACACTGGTCTGAAGCGCTTGCCACCAAGCCCCCTCCTTCTATACCTGCTGGGACCCCAGTGCTGTGAGGAAAGGATCTGGTGCTGTCCATGCCCATCCATGTGTAAATGTTGTGTGACTGGTACACTTTAGCAAGGAAAGTGTTAAAGAAAGGAAGTGCAAATAGCGGCATGTGAGGCATCAGCAAGCCGGTAAGCAAAGAACTTGGGAGGTGCATTCTCTCTCTGTCTCTGTCTCTGTCTCTGTCTCTCTCTCTCTCTCTCTCACACACACACACACACACACAGAGCAAATTTGGGGAGACAAAAAGCTAGGGGAATTGGAATTTGAGAGCCCAAGTTCAAGTGCTATTTCCAACAACAGTAATAATGACCTCTCCAAATCTATTTATCCTTAAAAAGTTAATTTCTGTGAGATCTAAATGAGATGGTTCTGAAAATCTTCTAAAGCTAGGCCATTACAAGTCATTGGCAATTAGTTTTGCGAATACCTGAGGGAGAGTATTAGCTCAGGCCCTCAAAAGTAATCACCTGTCCTGAGCAGCCAGGCCAGGACGGTCCTGGGCCAGAAGACCCTCAGGGCAAGGGGCCATTACCAAGACGATCCTGACTATGATTATCATTATGATTGTTATCCCTGGAGAGGAGCTGCCTGCCCCAGGGGATGTGCGATGGTTTCAATCTAAAAATAATCCCTGAGCTGCAAGTTCAGGTAAACCCACGCTCTTGAAGTAAGGCTCTATCGCGCAGGTTGCTGGCTCGGCCTTCGGCAGCTGCCATGCAATTCCGGGCTGCACTCGCGAGCGCTGGCGTCACCGTCCCTCTTCTGAGGAGCGCCGGCGCCCTCTGGTGGACACTGCCGAGCGGGACGCCGGGGCGCCGCTGAGGCGCGATGGCTGCGAGGCCGCTGGGGGCGCTGCAGGAGGCACGGACTGGTGGAGTTCAGTGACGCCGTCGCCAGAGGTTTGGGCCGGTTTTGGAGACCGGTGATTAGGTTTCTTTCTGCCTGGTTCACTCCTGCTAAATTAAAACGTGCACTAATCCCTTATTACCATGGCACACGTTTCTGTTTGTTTCAGGGGTATCAAAAGCATTTGTTAACTCAAACCCGTGGTTCTTCGGTCTATTCTATTGGTGCCTGGAGAGGAATCTGGAAGGAGGAGGTGGAGAATGAAGGAAGGGCGTGGAGGGTGAAGACGGCCCCGGGATCTCAGGGGCTGGCCCGGCCCTCTTTCCAGCGCTGTTCCCCCTCCCGCCGCCGTCACTCCCTGGGAGCCCTGGGCCTGGAGGGAAGGCGGATGGAGGTGGGGAGGAGAGCCCAGGGAGGGTCTGGCTGCGCGTCCCTCCCGCAGGGCAGGTGGCTTCGGAGGCGCGGGAGCCAGCGGAGGGCAGGCCTCTCATGCAGGCGCCCCTGCGGTGGGTGGAAGAGTGGTCTCGGGGGAAGGCTTCCGGCAGAGGTCTTTCCCTTGATCTGCTCACTTGGCTCTTCTGGCACTGCGGTGCCCTTCGTAGGCAACTTTCCAGCGGCCAGAATCACAGTGAACCAGCCCTGGTTTACTCCCCACAGGCGTCTCAGTCCATCACTCTGGTGGGTCGTGCTTGCTCGGAGGCCCCGGCTCATCCTGTGCAGGCCTCGTCTAGCAGCTCAGCATCTGCCTCCATTCGCTCTATTCTTTCCCCAGAACCTCCCACCACCAGCGCTGATCTCCTATTGCTTTCACAATAGGTCTTGATGGCCCAGAAGACCCGAGCCCAAATCTATGGCATCCAAGAATGGGTTCCCCGTTACCCCAGGGAGGGGAGGGCTGGGTCTTTAAACACCCTGGAGGTGAGGCGCATACACGTGTGCCTTCCTGCCTTAGAGTGGGCGGAATCCTAAGACATTAAAGAAAACAGGGCAGTTGATTTCTGAATTAAACCGGAGTAAAATTCATACTAAGCGGCACTATTAATTTAAAAAGCTCTTATTTATGCTTATTAGACACTGACACTTTAAATTCAATTAATCCTTTCTCTCTCTTAGTTTTTGTTTTTGTTTTTTTGAGATGGAGTCTCACTCTGTTGCCCAGGCTGGAGTGTACTGGTGCAATGTCAGCTCACTGCAGCCTCCACCTCCTGGGTTCAAGCGATTCCCTGGGTAGCTGGCATTACAAGCATGTGCCACCATGCCTGGCTAATTTTTTTTTTTTTTTTGTATTTTTTGTAGAGTTGGGGTTTCTCCATGTTGCCCAGGCTGCTCTCGAACTCCTGACCTCAAGTGATCCACCCGCCTCACCTCCCAAGGTACTGAGATTACACATGTGAGCTATCGTGCCCAGCCTAAATTTAATTAATTCTGACAACAAGCAAGTTAAGTACTGTTTTCTCTATTTTCTACATGAGAAAACTGGTAATCAGAGAGGTTAAAGACTTGAGCAAAGCCACACAGCTCTCGATATCAATTGAAATAGGTAGGTTATGCTGCTATTATAAAGAGCCCCCATATTCCAGTGGCTTGTGTTAAACCACTCATGGTTTATTTCCCATAAGCATGGAATATGTGCATCACTCTGCTCTGTGCTGTGCTTGGAGGCCCAAAATAATGGGGCTGCCAGTTGTGGGACATTGCTGGGTGCTGGGTCAGAGGCCAGAGAGCTCTGGAAGGTCCCATCAGCAACTGCAGGCTCTGGCCGAGGGGGCAGGTGGGCTTGGCTCACAACTCCCTCCCTGCCTGAGCAAGAGTCTCCACCTCTTTCAGCCTCCTGGCCGCCCAGAGATGCAACTCTACTAAGTGCCCAAGCAGAGACTCCTAATGCTGGTGGTTAAATACTTGGTAATTAAAGACAGGACAGAGAGTGCCTTCCCCTCCTACCTCTGGGTCTCACTCAACTTCCCTTCCCCTCGTTTCCTCCCTTCCCCTCCCTGCCCATGTCTGTCCGATCTCTGCTTCTCTCTGTATCATAAAACCATTCACAGTTTTCTCATGGGTTAAACAAGGAATAAATACAAATAGATGCAAATTCTCAGGGTGTATTCAATTTATGCTAAATATCACTAAATGAAACTGACGGTGGAAATTGCACTGGATAAAATTTGTCACTGAGTAAAAATTAACAGAATAAATCTACTTGACCAAATTTACAAAGCTTGATTGGAAAAAAAAAATAGTTACAAAAGAAAATTCCCAATTGCAGATACTGTAATTGGTAGAATCCATGGGTCAAAAACGGATGATGAATCATCTTAGAATTTAAATGAAAAAAATTATTGCCAATGAGAATAATTTCAATAATATAAAAATGAAAAAATGGAGAAAATTGGAAATGGCTTAACTCCACAGTATGGAAAATGGATTAAAAAATTAAACTGGGGCCAGGCACAGTGGCTCACGCCTGTAATCCCAGCACTTTGGGAGGCCAAGGCGGGTGGATCATGAGGTCAGGAGTTCGAGACCAGGCTGGCCAACATAGTGAAACCCTATCTCTACTGAAAATACAAAAATTATCTGGGCATAATTATCTGGTGCATGCCTGTAATCCCGGCTACTCAGGAGGCAGAGGCAAGAGAACTGCTTGAACCTGGGAGGCAAAGGTTGCAGTGAGCCAGGATTGTGCCATTACACTCCAGCCTGGGCCACAGAGTGAGACTCCATCTCAAAAAAAAGAAAGGAAATTAAACTGGGGACAGGCGTGGTGGCTCATGCCTGTAATCCCAGCACTTTCAGAGGCCAAGGTGGGCAGATCACTTGAGGTTAGGAGTTTGAGACCAGCCTGGCCAACATGGTGAAACCCCGTCCCTACTAAAAATACAAGAATTAGCCGGGTATGGTAGTGCATGCTTGTAATCCCTGCTACTAGGGAGGCTGAGGCAGGAGAATTGTTTGAACCCAGGGGGCAGAGATTGCAGTGAGCCGAGATTGCGCCACTGTACTCTAGGCTGGAAGACAGAGTAAGACTCCATCTCAAAAAATAAAATAAAATAAAACAAAGAAATTAAATTGGGCCAGGCACAGTGGCTCATGCCTGTAATCCCAGCACTTTGGGGGCTGAGACTGGAGGATCCCTTGATACCAGGAGTTAGAGGCTGCAATGAGCCATGATTGGGCCACTGCACTCCAGCCTGAGTGGAACAGTGAGACCCTGCCTCTAAAAAAAAATAACAAATAAATAGGGCCAGGGGCGGTGGCTCATGCCTGTAATCCTAGTACTTTGGGAGGCTGAGGTGGAGGAAATCACTTGAGGCCAGAAGTTCAAGACTAACCTGGGCAACATGGCGAAACCCTGTCTCTACAAAAAATTTAAAAATCAGCTGGGCATGGTGGCGTGTGCCTGTAATCCCAGCTACTCAGGAGGCTCAGGCAGGAGAGTCGCTTGAGCCTGGGAGGTAGAGGTTGCAGTGAGCTGAGTTCATGCCACTGCACTCCAGCCTGGGCAGCAGAGCGAGACTCTGTCTCAAACAAATTAATAAATTACTTAAATTGGAGTAAAGAAGTTCACTCTGAAAAATGTGATCTCCATGTTCATGTCAATGACCCTTTAATGGCTTATAGCCCTTGGTGGCATCTGTGAATGTCACCGACCCACTTTGTATCTTATTTACACATAGAATAACTCCCGCTTCATATACTGAGCTTGGAGCTGTCTCTGTACATTTCTCTTCACTTTGTACCTGTTCCATTCTCTACCACTCCCCTTCTGTAGATCACTTTCTCTCCCTCCCTTATATGTTTCTGTTCCAGAGATTCCACCTCCAGCTTATTTCTCTTTCTCTCATTGAGAGCAGTTTCAAACCATCTCACAGATTTAGCTACTACTTTTGTGTTGGTGGCCACAAAATAGTTATCTGTAACTAACAATCATGCTTCTTGGCTTCAAACAGCAGCAAGAAGAATGACAGAAGACTGATGAACTTAAGCAGGAAGCAGAATTTATTGGAAAGATATTAGGTTTCTCATGAGTGGACAAGAAAACTGAAGAGAAAATGCGCAAGAGTGCTGGGGAACCGTGGTCCTCCAGGGTCACACCACAGAGCAACCTGACTGAGACCTACTGAACTCTCTGAGGGCACGGACACTGCTGCTGGCACCACTGCCACTGGGCACAGGCCACACCACTGAGCTGCCTGAGGGAATTCAAACTTCCCCGCTTCTTGGTGTTACTTGCCCAAGAGCCAGGTCACATGTAGGTCCCCTGCCCATGCTGTGGCTGCCAGGGGGAGGGGCAGTAAGTATTTGTCCTAGTGGAGGAAGGGCCCTTCTTCTCACCATCATTCACACAACGACAGGTGCAAACATAGGAAGTGGGTTCAGAGGCATGGGACCCAAAAACCCCAAGATATTTACCAGCTGCCCCTTTCATCAGAGCCATCCCAACCCCCTTTTAAGTAAAAGGGTTGAATGGCCACAGACTTGATAGTTGACCAGTCACAGGGTTTTTCAGGCCAGGCTGTGTATCTTTGGCCATCTGTTTATTATTATTATTATTATTTGCTTCTGGACAGTTCTAAGTGCAAGTAACAACGGCAAACCGTCTTGTATAAACACAGATTTTTAAGCCTGAAGGCTCTGGCCATGTGCTCACTGACCTTTGTGCTCTCCTCGTTCCTCACCCCACTCCCAATTTAACCGTGGTTACCTCGAGGCCAGCTGAAACAACAGGCTTGGAAGGGAAGTCAACACCCTTATAATCCATTCTTGGCTACCGGGAAGGTTGAGAAAGGGTTAGCGCCACAGCCACAGACTTATTTCCTGCTACAAGCCTGGCTCTTAACTTACAAATGCTTAGTTTAGTGACTAGAAGCAGTTAGTTTAGCTTTTTTGACCCACAAAGCCCCATCTTTGACTCTTCGGCAGCTTAGATTGTGGGTTGCAGGCAGAGAAAGAAATGTCTCAGCAGAGTTGTCTTCCGTTCCACCCACCTTCGCAGACTGGCTGGCTCTCCCCAGCATCTTCTCTTCCTGGGGTTATTAATAATGATGACAATTATTATCATTGTTTATTGAAATGGGGTCTTACTCTGTTCCCAGGCTGGTCTTGAACTCCTGGGCTCAAGCAATCCTCCTGCCTCAGCCTTCCAAGTAGCTGAGATTACAGGCACACGACACCACACTCAGCTCATTGGGTTTTTCTAAAGGGAGCAGAGAGCACCCAAAATAGGCCAGTGTTCATATTTTTGTCTTAATCATTTCCTGCACAACTGCAGGCTTGGTTCATACCTCCCAATGTGTTGTAGATGACTCTGTGACCACGAGAAACAAGCATCACCATTTTCTAGCCCGCAATGATTCTTTTCTGCCATCTGCTACCTCAACGCCACACTTTTAGCTGCCAACATCTAGATAACTTAGATTTTGTTGGGAATAACAAAGACCCCAAACAACAATGACTTAGATAGAGGAGACCCAGCTTTCATGTCATGGTCTGAAGGAAGACAGTCTAAGGCTGGTATGGCAGCTCTGCATTCCAATATTGTCCAGGAACCCAGACTCTGTCTGGTTGCTCTGCTATCCCTCAGGTGTCCCCCACACCAAATATGACTTTCCCCCATGTTCCTATTCCACATAGTAGGACGGAGGAAGGGAGTGAAACGGTATTCTCCCCACTCCCTTTAAGGGCATGTCCTGGAGATGACCCGTGTTATGGTTTGAGTGATGGTGTCCCCTCCAACATGTGCGTATTGAAACTCAATCCTCATAGTGGTGGTATCAGGAGGTGGGGCCTTTGGGGAGGTGCTTAGATCATGAGGGCTCCTCCTCTGGGAATAGGATTAAGGCCTTCACAAAAGAGCCTCCAAAGAGAGTCTGGCCCCTCTTTGCTCTTCTGTCATGTGAGGACATAGCATTTGTCCCCTCTGGAGGATGCCACAAAGAGGCACCATCTTGGAAGCAGAGAGCAGCCCTCACTGACAGCAAACCTGCTGGTGCCTTGATCTTGAACTTCCAGCCTCCAAAACTGTGATAAATAAATTCCTGTTCTTTACAAGTTACCCAGTCTCAGGTATTTTGTCCTAGCAGCACAGTGGAAGAAAAGAGCTCACCTTTCTTCTTTCGTCTCACTGGCCAGAGCTAGTCATATAGCTATATCAGCTGAAAGGAGGCTGGGATATGCAGCACTGGTCAGGGAGAACAAGACAGTGGATGTGGATGGAGGACTTCAATGTCTACCCCAGACTTTTCAACATCAATTAGCCCCCACCGAGTCAGGTCCGACCATTTTCATTACCATTCTAGCCCTCCCGTCTATTGTAACTACCATGATCATCTTGTCCTTTGTAGTTAAGCCTGAAATCAGCTTCTGCTATTCTGATATCTTTCCTTTTCCATTAAAATCAGGGATCCCATTTCAACTGCTTATAATTGCATCTTCAGTTTATGGAAATCAGTCACAAGACTGCTTCTCAGAGATGGAGGTGCTCCCTCACCGATCTGGGCCCTCTTGAGAATTAGCAGACGTGCGGGCAGGTGACACATGATAAATCCTCTCCAGCATTTCTATATCCCAAAAGTTTTGGATTATTTCTTCCATTGTTTTCATGGAATTTCATTTCACATGAGCCATTGTTGAGGCCACATTTCAAAACAGCTGACACAGCAATTAGGGCCACTTGCAATGGCTGGGGATAGCACACTGCCTCCTGATTGCTGGTGAGCATACTCCTGATTAATTTCAGGCTGATTTAAAATAATACACGGTGTTGGACACTGTGGCACAGCACTGGATCCCTCTCAGGAATGAAGGACTTACTCTCCCAGCTGCTGGGAGTGGGCCCTCAGCCATGTAATGTCCCTATGATGAAGCAGCCACATTCAACAACTGGTCAAAGCTGGGTTAACAAAGCCTGGCTCCTTGGCTCCAACAGAAGAGCTCTAAATGACCATCTAGTTCCAGAGCTGTGCTAGTGGTGCGCACAGCACAACTGTTCTCTCGCCCAAGGCTGTGTCTGTCCCTTCTGCTCCACAAGCGTGGTCTCAAGCTCACTTCCTGATAAAGGTCTTGCATGCTAATCTCCACCTTAGAATCTGCTTATCTGAAAGTCTTTTGATGGGGATTTACCTTTTTACGTAATCAAAAGCTCCACTTGCTGCTATTTATAGACCTATGAGCAGTGAGCGATGGGGTGGAGGAAAGAGTCCTGAGCAGAGCTGGCTTCTTTCTGCGAGGAAGTCTATGCACAGTTAGAGCATCTTCAAACCACGCAGGAGCAGCCTCAACAGATAAGGGAAGAGCATGCGTTTCAGCTGGTAAGAGACACCCAAAGGGTTCCATGCATGGTGTTCCATAAGGCTCCCAGATCTTCCCAAATGTCTTTATTACAATTTTGGGGGTTGCAGTCTTCTTTTTTTTGGGGGGGGGCAGGATTTTTCTCTGTCGTCCAGGATGGAATGTGTGGTGCAATCTTGGCTCACTGCAGCCTCGACCTCCCAGGCTAAGCAATCCTCCCACTTCAGCTTTCTAAATAGCTGAGACTACAGGTGTGCATCACCATGCTCAGTTAATTGTTTTGTGGAGACAAGGTCTCAGTATATTGCCTAGGCTTGTCTTAAACTCCTGAGCTCAAGTGATTCTCTTGCCTCGACCTCCCAAAGTGTGATATTACAGGTGTGAGCCATCGTGCCCCACTGGGGGCACACTGCTTCCTGAACAATGCCCTAACCTTTATAAAACATACTTAGGGAGTTTTGATACAGGGCTTAAGAAATTACTTAGGCAGATAGTGACGGTAGGGAAGTCTTCGGTAACGTTTCCCTTTTAATGAAAATCAGCCCCAAATCGTTTTCTCTTCCGACAAAGAACTGCCTATAAAATAGTGACGATAGATGCCAGCAGTTGTGCAATCATGTCCAAAATGGTGGCCCCATCTTCCCTTCTCTTTAGCAGCCACTTGTACCCTAAAAAACAGATAAGATGGCACCGGTGAGCAGGAGAGTTCATTTACGTAATTAAATTAGGGCAGGGTGGCCAGCCTTCCCCAGAGCTATGTAAACATCATACCTGATCCAACCAGTCTGTGAGCCCTAGGTAAATCAGATGCCATCTCCTCAAGCTGGACTGTAACATCTAGTGCATCCTCCACCAGCTGGTCGTTTTCCACTGGGAGACCTCGCTCTCTCTCTCTCTCTCTCTCTCTTGCTGTTTCTCTTTCTCTTCTCTTCTGCTTATTAAACCTCTGCTCCTAAACTCCTCGTGGGTGTCCCTGTTCTAAATTTTCCTATAGTGCGAGATGATGAACCCCAGGGTATATATCCCAGACAATGTAGCTGCTTCAATATGTCAAGTCAGCAGACATTGAAATTTGGTAATCCACTTCTGTGCTTGGCTTTCAGCTATGTTAGCCTTAAAAGACTATGAATAAGATATCATTTTAACACATTATTGCAAAGTCTTTGTGTTGGATATTTAGAGATTTATGTTTGTCATTTTTTTTTCCCTTACTGTCCAGTTCTCTTGGGAAGAGCTACATTTACAACAGTCTGTACGACTCAAGCTCTTCATTTCATTCTATGCAAGTAGCAATATGGTCTTCAAAGTGTGCCTTAATGAGTTCTTCATTCCAGGTGACTATAAGTGAGCATTTAATTTCATCAGTTTACCACTGTGAACCACAGACTGCTAGATTCCCTGAACATTAACTGGATTTTAGTATTCTGACTAGATTATAACCAATCTGCCAGCAAACCCTCCGTTTCTCTGCACCTCTGTCCTGTTGTAAATTTCTTTACTAGTTGGGGTTCTTGAGTGCAAACATCAGTAACCCACTTTGGATAACTTAATCTGAAAAGGAATTGATTTAGGGAGGATATTGGGTAGCTAACAAAGCCTGCAGGGGGGCTGGAGAACCAGGTTTAGAAAATGAGAGGGAGCCAGAATAGGGTGGGGTGGGGTATACTATCACCACCCCACAGGATGCAGACACCCCTGCTTGGACCAACACAAGATGCTGGATGTTACCACTGGAGTCATTTGAACGACATTTCAACTATCCTCTTCTTTTTTGTTTCACAAATGAAACAAAGCATTGAGCAGAATTAGCTGGTTGACAATACCTGGGTCATGTGAGTCATGACCTCAGGTGTCATGGAGAGTAAGTACCTGGCCTCTTGGACTTTTGGAGAATTAGTAGGGGTGTTGTCTGCCACCAAATTCATACAATTGGGAGAGTCTCTGACATATAAAGCAGGTTCATAAGATGTAGAGCAGAAACCAAACCAAACCAAGTTTGTTACATTCCTCTTCCTCTTTTCTAATTGACTTCCAGCCATCTCCACTTGGTTACCTGACAGGCTGCTCAAGCTCCCCATATCAAAATTAGAGTCATCGCCTTCTAACCAGAGATGCTCCTTCTTCATCCCTCGTACGTCCCTCAACTCAGTTGGTGACATTTCTCTCCTTCCATTCCGTTGTCTCCGTGAGGACCCCATGAGGCTTCCTTGACTTACTTTCCATATCCAATCAGTTACCCTGTCTTTTATCATTTATTTATTTATTTTTTCCCAAGACAGAGTCTTGGTCTGTCACCAGGCTGGAGTGCAGTGGCGCAATCTCAGCTCACTGAGACCTCCATCTCCTGGGTTCAATCAATTCTCCTGCCTCAGCCTCCTGAGAAGCTGAGATTACAGGTGTGCACCACCATGCCCAGCTAATTTTTGTATTTTTAGTGGAGACAGGGTTTCACCATGTTGGTGAGGCTGGTCTTGAACTCCTGACCTCATGATCTATTTGCCTAAGCCTCCAAAAGCGCTGGGATTACCGGTGTGAACCACCGCGACCAGCCCACCTGGTCTTTTAGATTCTACCTCTTAAGTGTTTCATCAATTTACTTCTTTCTTATCTTTATTGCCTTTACACTATTTCAAGTCCTCATCATCTTGTTATTGAGTTCTTTAATCCCTTCCTTTTTTTTTTAGAGGTGGGGTTTCACCATGTTGGTTAGGCTGGTCTTGAACTCCTGACCTCAGGTGATCCGCCCACCTCAGCCTCCCAAAGTGTTGGGCTTACAGGTGTAAGCCGTGCCCGGCCAATCCCTTCTTTTTTTTTCTTTTTTCTTTTTGATTCTCTTTCACTACCTTCTAAACTGGTATGTAAATTAGTTACTGAAGCAATAATTCTTAAAACAAACCAACCCCAAACCCAGGAATTTACAATGACAAGCATTTATTTCTCATCTGAGTCCCTACAAGTTGGCTGTGGTTCAATGACCTTGGATTGGGCTTGGCTGGACTTGCCTCAAGTCCCAACTGCATGTTGGGTTTAAGTTTGTCCCATTTGTTTGCATTCCTTCTGGAACTGTTGACACCAGAGGCATGCAGAGACATGTTATTCTCATTGCGGAAGGCAGGAGCACAAGTGCATTCGCTCAAACATGCAGGCACATTTCAAATCTCTACTTGTGCCATACCTGCTAATATCCTATTGGCCAAATTGAGTCCAAAGTCAACATGTGGGAAATGTATGGCACCCACCATGAGGCCATGGAAGAGGTGTGGATGTGTGATGTTACCACAGTGAAGAATTAGGACTAATAATTCAATCTCTCACACATGGTTTTCCTGCTTCCAGTCTTGTTCACCTCACCCTGCTTCACAGAGGTATCTATCCAAAATGCCACTATGAATTTGTAATTTTATTGCTTAAAACTTTGGTTTTTGTAAGAAAATTGCAAGTGTGTATCAATAGGTCCTTCACAGTTTGGCCACCAGCTTCCTCATCAGTGTCACTTCCTGCCACCTTCACATTGCCACATCGTCCACTCTACAACTTGATCTTTAAGATTCAGAAATACGCTGCCAAAATGATTTTGCTTTCATGCTTTGCTCATGCTGTTCCTGTGTGTAAGGTGCCTTTATGCCTCCGTTCAGCAGGCTAATTCCTATCCTGCCTTCAGCCCTTAACGGAAGCCTCACTTCCTTCAGGTAACGGAAGCGTTCTCTGTAGCCCAGTTGCTGGCACCCCAGATCTATTTGTGGATTTACTGGTCATTCCCTATGGCCATCAGCCCTTTGGATCTTCATGCCTGATATGATGTCCGGCCCATAGAAGGCATTTCTCACCTTTGCTGACTTCTCATCCACTCACAACCTGTCCCTCAGACCTCCTGCTTTCTTATTGTTGGGGGATACTAGACTGGGAAAGGAAGAAATGGAGTTTTATGGCTTCTTCAGTGAGAGAGGAGGAGGGGAGTCCTATTGTGGCTGAAAAAAATGATAATTCACTGAATAAATTAGGGCTTATTAGTGTGGAAGTGATAACGAATTTTGTTTTGGAAAGTTAGTGTATTAACCAGAGTTATCTAGATAAACAGAACCAATGGGAAGGATGGATAGATGGATAGATAGATAGACAGATTTATTATGGCTTATGTGATTACAGCAGCCAAGAGGTCCCAAGATATGTGATCTGCAAGGTGCAGAACCAGGAAAGCTGGTAGTGTAATTCAGTCCAAGGCTAAAGACCTGAGAACCCAGGGGGACCACTAGTGTAAGTCCCCAAATCTGAAAGCCTGAGAACCAGGAGCTCTGATGTCTGGCAGGAGAAGGAGATGGATGTCCTAACTAAGGAGAGAGAGAAGATTCACCTTGCCTCCCTGTTTTTGTACTATTAGGACCCTCCATGGATTGGGTGATGTCCACCCACATCAATGAGGGCCACCTTCTTTACTCAGTCTACCAATTCAAATGCAAATGTTCTCTAGAAACATCCTTAGAAACACAGCCAGAAATAATGCTTCACTAGCTATCTGGGCATCTTTTAGCCCAGTCAAGTTGATACAGAATTAACCATTGCAGTTAGGTTCCAGCTAAGTGTAGCCCAGTGAGAATAACCATCTGGAAGCCAGAGATGGGAATGCATTATTCAGAAAAAGAGACCAGGGCTGGAAATGTATATTTGGCATTTTCACATTTTCTGTTTTGAGGTGGGAATGGAAACCACAGAGGTACCTAGAGAAAAGAGCAAAGCGCTAAAGAGAGGGGTTTACAGGCAAAAATTCTTTGCAGTGTGATGGGGACCCAAGCATAGTGAACCACTAACTGATCAGATAGACAAGCATTCCATTATGTTAGCACATTTTAATGTTACTTGTGAAGAGGTGGCAGGTGAGCTGTAACAGGAGCCTTCTGAGGAAAATCTCTTACTCAAAAGAGTAACTGATGAGGGACAGTTTGCTACTGTGTTAGGGCTTTTGTGGCCCTCTCAAATCCCATCATCTAGGTAGCTACCTGTCATAAACATTCATGATGTTTATGACATACCTATGATGATGGGATATGATATTTAAAGTCCATGCCATGTGGAAATGGGTTTGGATTTATTTTTAATGACGTTAGGCATCCAGTATTGGCATTGGAGATTTTCAAGAAGGTTGAAAACAGTCTAAGAGTAGCAATAGGTTCCTCCAGCAATCAAACCGTAGTAATTTAGTGAAAAAAATAAAACCCCCAAGTTTTCATTAACCAGAATGTTTAGGGGAACTTCTGTGGGTCTTCTATGTTATCATCCAAAAATTGATATTGCCAGCTGTTTCTCATAACAGGAATAGAAGATGTTCTGAAAAGTTCAAACAGAAGAAAAATCACAGTTAACCTTGCACCTGATTTCCTCAGAGTGCTATGAAAGTCTCCTCTGAATCTATACTAGACTGAAACGCCTGTTAAAGTTGCATCGATTGTGTTCACGGTTAGATGCTCTAGTCAAAAAGTTTGTCTTCCAACTGCTTTAGTAGCCATGAAATGATTTGCTTTTCATGCATTATTGAAAGCTCCAAGTTTAATAAAGTCAAACACATAAAAATGTTAGAAATGGGTAGAGTTGCTTTTCATGATCCAGGGGAAAACCTTCAGAGGAAAGCCTGGGGAATAGGGAGGCTGTGCAGCTTGTCTCTTTGGCAAATGATGGCTGCATCAGAGATGAAATGGGAGCTGGACCAGCCTCTTGGCTACACCCTCCTTTCAGCATTAGAGAAAATAATCTTTTTGGTTCATGCCACATTTCTAATTTATTTCAGCTCAGCACTGAGATTAGAAAATAAGATAGAGGCAAACATTGAGGGAGAAATGTAGAAAAGTTGGAGTTTAAATGGTGCTATTTTACATCACCTTAAGAGGGAGGAACATACTAACAAACTTTAAGACAAAAGGTATTACCAGAGATAAAAAAGAGACATTTCATAATGATCAGATCGATTCACCAGGAAGACACAACAAATGTGAATGTGTGTGTGCCTAGTAACAGAGCTTGAAAATACATGAAGTACAAACCCTTCTCTCAGTGACTGATAGAACAATAAGACAGAAAAGCAATAAAGTTGAAAATGATCTGAACAACACAATCAACCAACTTGACCTAATGATATAGAACATTACATCTTACAACTGCAGAATCTATATTCTTTTCAGGTGTGTATGCTGTGTTCACCAAAACAGCCCATATGCTGGGCCATAAAACATAAAACAAGTCTCAATAAATGTCAAATAATTGAAATTATATAGAGTATGTTCTCTGACCACCATGTATTTATATTAGAAATGAACAACAACAATATAAAATTTAGAAACTCAACATATTGAAATTAAACCATATACCCCTAAATAATCTATGTATCTCTAAGGAAGTCAAGAGTGAAGTTAGAAAGTATTTAAACTGAAATGATAATGCAAATACAATTTATCAACCTATCAACATTTATAGAATGCAGTGAAAGCAGTGCTTAGAGGGAATTTTGTGTCTTTAAATGCATACTTTAGAAAAAAAGCAAGGTCAAAAAGAGTCCTAGTTATAGCCCTATTCTCCTTGTTTTAAAATAAATTAATATTGAGCACTTCTTTGTTGGGTATGTAGCGCTGCGCAGAACAGACATGGGCCTGCCCTCCTGTTGGCCATGATCTACTGAGACAGACAAATAATAAACAAACAAACACAGATACATATGAAATTAAAATTATGATAAATGCTATCTGTGAAGGGAAAGGACAGGGTAGTGTAGCAGGGGAGGTGACCTAATTTAGATGAAACATGGAAGAAAACCTCTTTAAGAAAGTGGCTTTTAAGCTCAATGAGATTTGAATTAAAAGCAGGAGATAGCTAAGCATCAAGTGAGGGGAATGTTCTAGGTAGGAGGCGGATCCAGGGTAGGCTGGATGTGGGTCAAGGGCTGAGAGGAGCGTCCACAGACCATCTGAACAGTCAGGGTTCTGAATTGCAAGTGCAGCTACGTATTATGTGAAATACTGGTCTCCTTTCTGTGCATTTCCTACCCCTCTGCTTTTGGGTCCCGTGCAGTGGTTTCTCTTCCTCCAGCCCACCCCAAATAGAAACAATAACTCAAAGATGCAGCAAAGCTTAAGGCTAGATAAGGATGTTTGTTGAGTGCCTGCAGAGTGAGGTTTTCTGCTCTCAAGAGCTAGTTAGGACCAGTGTCAGGAAGGGTGAGCAAAAGGTGAAAAGGCAACTTAGATGGGAGAGAAAGGAGTGGAAAACATAGAACTGTCTACGGTGTGGGCCCTCACTGAGCCAGGGCACCACCCTCGGCCCACCATAACGGAGACACATGAGCTCTGTCAACAGGTGCTGGGGGCCTTGGGCAGAATGTGAGGCGGCAGCACTCACACTTTTTGTGTATTTAAGAGTTAAGATTTAATAAAATTAATATTCCTTACTGTTTCAAAAAGGATATTCCTAAACAAAACTGGCTTTTTTTTTTTTCTCCAAGGGCACGATGGTGAAGAACAGGATGCTACGGTTACAGCTCCATGCCACAGCCTCACACTACTGTTTGTATCCTTGCTGAAAATTCAACACGGTGAAAAAGACAAATCATGTCTTGGTAATTTTATGAATTTAATGAAAATCATTCTGACTTTGCAGACCTCCTGAAAGTGTCTCAGCAACCCCCAGGTGCCTGGGGACCTGCTATTTAAATGTCCCTCACAAAACTTGTGTGGAAATTTAATTGCCAATGTAATAATATTAGAAGATGGGGACTTTAAGAGCTGATTGGGCCATGAGGGCACTGGCCTCATGCATAGATTAATGCCATTATCATGGGAGTGGGTTAGTTATTGCAGGAGTGGGCTCTGGGTAAAAGGATGAGGTCCGCTCCTATTTCTCTCTCTCTCAGAGTGTGTCATGCGCTTTCACCCTTCCTTGCTTTTTCACATGGGATGCCTTCTGCCACGCTGTGATGAAACACGAAGGTCCTCACCAGATGTGGCCCCTTGATCTTGGACTTGCCAGCCTCCAGAACCTTGAGTCAAGTAAATCTCCCTTCTTTATAAAAGAAATCTCCTTATACCCAGAGATTTTTTTCTTTTTCTTTATAAAAGAAATATCTTTTCTTTATACCCAGTCTGTGGTACTCTGGCATAGTAGTAAAAAATGGAGTAAGATGGGACTACATCTTAAAAACAACTGATGTAGGGTAACTGGGTGTGGAGATGGAACAGAACAGAGCCAGCTGGAAACTTCTGTGAATTGGGCCACCATCACTAGAATGGATGCTGATTTTGGCTTATTTAAGCAGAATAGAGATTTACTGAACAGATATTGGGTAGCTCACTGAATTACCAGGGGTCCTAAAGAGCCACGCTTGTAAAGTGGGCAGGAAGAATCAAAAGGAGGCTGTACGTCCAGAACCCGGGCCAATAGCCCACCTTGGAAGCAGTCAGGTGACAGGAAGACACTGCTATTTCCTCTGCAGCTGCTGTTGAACACAGGATGTGGCATCTTACATCACAGACACCCTAGCACTGGTCTGTGGGGGCTGCAGTCCCAGCTGTCATCCTTACTTTGTCACCTGGACAGATTTAGACTGAGTCTCTAAATTAACCTTTGATTGGCTGAGCCTGGGTTTCTTGCTTATGTCCTAGCTGCGCTGTATGCTGTGGAAGCTATTATTACACAACACCCCCAGCTCCTGTCGTGGAATGGAGCTCTGCTTCCTATGAAGACTTGCAAGAAGAGGAATTCTCTGTGAATAGAAAAGAGGTTTGGCTGCTAAGCAGCCAAAACATGACAACTGCCTTAGCCTTCTTCAGCTGGAGCTACACATTTGGTAGTAATCACCCATGAGCTGATCACTGGAAAGATGGGGTTTAAGAAATTTCCAAGGAAGAAAACATTGAGTGAGACAAGAAGGTGATCTGGGAAGGAGCCTTGAGACCTCCTAGCATTTGAAGGCTGAGTGGAAGATGAACCTTCAAAGATGGCTGATAAGGAGCAGCAAGAGGAGGTACAAAAGGGTGTTGTATTTCAGAAGCCAAGAGGGAAGGGTGCTTTGAGGAGGAAGGAGTGGTTTCGATGTTGAATCCTGCCCAGAAACCCAGAAAGCTGAGATCTGAGCAATGTCCATCAATGAATTATTAAATGCCTGCCAATCAACTCCTTTCCATTTCTTCTCTATTGCACTGGAGTGTGAATTATTGCTACTTCCCTAAAAGTCAGGGGAAATGGGAATATCCTTTATTCAAGACAGAGTTATTCCAGAACAAAGGATGTGGCCACCATTTGGACATCATTCTCTAAGCACAAGATATTCCCTTCTGCAACCAGGTACCCAGGCTGAGTCCTTTGCTGCCAGGTGGACTGACAGACAGCACATGGGGAGCTATAGAAAGATTGCTCTGCCTCAACAAATTAGCAAATAGCTGTAATCTATTCACCAACATGTTATGGAGCGTCACATGTGCTTACTAAGCTCTGTGTTAAGAATTGGCTCTTGTATGGAGTATTAAACGATAGATAGAATGCAGACAAATTCAAAAGCACACACAAAACAAAATGAATAAAGACACACACTAGTAGAGCCCCACCTCCTCTCTGGAGCTTGTTCTAGTTCGATGGAATATGGTCTCTGGAGCCCCTGGCCTCCCTAAGGTCCACTCCCTACTCAAACCCACCATCACCATATTACTCTGGACCTGCCTAAGGCCCACTCACCTTTTAGACTTCAGTTTAGACAGTAGCTCTTCCACGAAGCCTCTCTGACTTTCAAGTCTGCCAAAGAATCTTAATGTGTTCCCCTGTAACATCTTCACTTTATCTTTCCCCTTATGTGCCTGTTTACTGATCTTCCTGATTAGATGGAAAGTTTTAAACACAGGACCTTGTTTATCTTATTTACCATTGTAGGACTTTCTCACCATTGCCTCACCAGCACTTGGCATATAGTAGATGCTCAGTAAATATTTATGGAATGAATATGTGAATCAATGTCAATGGCTAATTGAATAAATCAAAGAGCCTGTGAGTACTGACAAGCCACAGTGTAGAAGAATATTATGAGCTGTGCGGAGAAGCCAGAAAGGCTTGCTGGAAGCTGAAGTTCTGTGCAGGATTAGGAAGGCAGACAATCCAGATTGGCAGAAGTCAGAGGTGCCAGATTAGACAGTTGATACCTTTTGAGTGGGATGGGGAAGGATTTGCATTGCTGGAGGGAAGTGTCTATTTTGGGTAGTAACTAAGAGTTTTCTAAGTATTGTAGGTGCTGCTGGGAGCGCATGCTCCTTCCAAGCCCATGTCATAGCTTGTTGCAGTAAATGCAGGGGCACAAGAAGCCTGACCTCCCGTACCCTTCTCTATCGCCATGCTTGTGTCAGCACCACAGCCTTGGGTGGCAGTGGCAGTGGATGGAGTGGGATGCAGGTGCTCTACAGGAAGGGCCCATTCCCGCTGGCTGAGGGGCTCTGTGATGTGAAGGATCCAGCCAACCCTTGGCCACGTGACAGGAACACCATCTGCACCCTGGGCGCCTAGATTTTGCAGCTGCCATAGCCTACTCAGGCATATTTGACACAAGCTTAGCAAATAGCTTTTCCAGGAGGTTTGCAAATTTCCAATCTGCTGTGCCACGTTTTCCTCTACAACTGCCACCAACCAAATGTTAAATTGGACCCAAGACCTGCAGGGTAATCAGCAAACGTATGGGCTCATTGCAGAATTGGAAAGGAGACTGGGGCTCAGGTGGCCCTCTGAATGGACTCTTCCTAGAAATTATACTGTTATTATGGCAAAAATTATGATGCCATATACAGGAGTAATTGTCGAATCTTTACTAGCGTATCTGTCTTTACATGTCAATGTATCCTGAAGACATTGCATATAAATTGAACTTTTATTACTTTAATACAAAATAAATGCAATTTTTAATGTTATTTTAAGGAATTCTCCAGAAAGCATTCCTTTTGCCAAAGCAAAAAAAATGACCCTCAATTGGTTTTTACAAATTGTCTCTAAATGTGGATGTATTTACGTGTGTGTTTGCATCTTCTGTGTGCCTCTGTTGAGGATCATCAGTCTCTTTTGGGAAATGCAGAAAAAGTTGGCTTTAGCACTTCCATGATTAATTTAAAAGAGAGAGGGAAAGATCATTATATATACAAGGTTTTGGCACTAAGATTTCATCCTCATTGTTACCCACACAACATCATGCACTCAGCAAAAGACATAAATGCAAAATTGCACAGCATGCTGGGATGAATACATTATAGCTCAGATCTGCGTTTCAAATTCAGCTTTTTGATATCTTAATATCCATGGGGGTTAAAAGTACTAACTAATTGAAGAATTAGGGGACTTCATTGCTATTACTGAACAAATCTAATTATAGAAAAGACAAAATTATAAATGTACAATAGAAATTATCTGGGATGATTAGAATGTCTCCAACTCCTGTTCTGTTTAGCTGAAATGACCATTTCTCCCCTCATTTCCATATCAGTTAACAAACAAGAATTAGTTTTCCAAATGCTATTGAGTGTGACTTTGGAAGTCAGAGTAATAGTACCCTAGAGCAACAGTCCCCACCTTTCTGGCACCAGCGACTGGTTTCTTGGAAGACATTTTTTTACAAATTGGGGTAGGAGGGATACTTTTGGGATGACTCAAGTGCATTACATTTATTGTTAACTTTATTTCTATTATTATTATTACATTATAATATATAATGAAAGAATTATACAACTCACCATAATGTAGAGTCAGTGGGAGGCCTGAACTTATTTTCCTGCAACTAGATGGTCCCATCTGGGGGTGACGGGAGACAGTGGCAGATCATCAGGCATTAGATTGTCATAAGGAGCATTCAACTTAGATCCTGTGCATGTGGAGTTACAATACAGTTCATGCTCCTATGAGAATCTAATGCCACCACTGATGTGACAGGAGGCAGAGCTTACGTGGTAATATGAGTGATGGGGAGCAGCTGTAAATACAGATGAAGCTTCGTTTGCTTGCCCACAGCTCACCTCCTGCTGTGTGGCTCCATTCCTAACAAGCCATGGGCTGGTCCTGGTACTGGTCTGTGGCTCAAGCACTGGGGATCCCTGCCTTAGAGTAAGTCACTTTAAATGTTCAAGTTCACATAACTGTGTGAAGTAGAGAGATCAACTAAATTAGGCCCCATGGCATCTTGGGGTACCTGTATAATGGTGAGCCAAGAGACAAGTGGGCATATTTTGGAGTTCTTGGGGGAATTTGTAGCAAGTGAATATTTTTTTCTCTAGCCACCACTGGTGCTCCCAGTGGTCTTCTGTTCCTAGGCCCCTGGAAATGTCCCTAAGGTAGAAGCAGCTTTATTTTTTATTTTTTATTTTTTTGAGACAGAGTCTCACTCCTTCACCAGGCGCCAGGCTGGAGTGCAGTGGTGTGACCTTGGCTCACTGCAACCTCCGCCTCCCGGATTCAAGCAATTCTCCTGCCTCAGCCTCCCAAGTAGCTGGAACTACAGGCATGCGCCACCATGCCCAGCTAATTTTTTTTTTTGTATTTTTAGTAGAGACGGGGTTTCACCATGTTGGCCAGGATGGTCTCGATCTCTTGACCTCGTGATCCACCCGCCTCGGCCTCCCAAAGTGCTGGGATTACAGGCGTGAGCCACCGTGCCCGGCCAGAAGCAGCTTTAAATGTAGAAGGGCCCTTTCTGCTGCTTAGGGGTATAAAGAACTACCAGTTAGCAATGTACTCTTCTGCATGTTAGTTGAGTGGCATATACCTCATGACTTTCCTGCACTGCATGGTATTGGGCGCCCATTGCCCCTCTGCCTGGAGAGAGGGCTGCATTACACAAACACAGCCTAAACTCATCTTCATATAGCTATTTGTTCTTTTATTCATTTATTCAGCAAGCAGTTTGCACCATGCCTTGTTGTGCTCTAAGTGCTGAGAGTACAAGATTATATGAAGTTCATATGGAAATCCATTAGTTTCAGCACCTTTTGTTGAAAAGACTGTCTTTTCCCCATTAAATGACCTTACCAACTTGGTTGAAATTCTACTTCTAGATTCTATCATGTTCTATCCTTCTATATGTCTATCCTGTGCCAATACCTAAAGCACATTGTCTTAATTACTGTGACTCTTGAAATCTGATAGTGTGTGTCCTTCAACTTTGTTCCTCTTTTTCAAAATTCCTTTGGCTATTGCAGGTCTTTGCATTTCCAAATAAATTTTAGAATCAAGTTATCCTTTTTTATCAAAAAAATCCTGCTTTTAAAAAAAATTCCGATTGCATTGACTCTATAGCTCAATTTAGGGAGATGTGACATCTTAATATTGAGTCTCCTGATCCATGGATATGGTATTTCTCTCCATTTATTTAGATCTTTTAAAATTTCTCCCAGTTGTGTTTTGTAGTTTTCAGTGTACAGGTCTTATAGTTTTTTGTTAAATGTACCTCCTAGCATTTTATACTTTTGATGCTGTTGCAAATGGTAAACTTAAAATTCCAATTTCCAGGTGTTCATTGCTATTTATAGGAATACTATACAGTTAATTTTTGAATATTTGTCTCATATGCTGGGACATTGCTAAACTCACTTGTTAGCTCTGGGAACCTTTTTTATTTGGGTAGATTTCTCAGGATTTTCCATGTACATGAATATGTCATCTATGAATAAAAATAATTTATTTCCTTTTTTCCAATCTATATGCCTGTTAATTATTTTTCTTTCTTTATTTGTCCTGATTTGGAATTCCAGTACAATGTTGGACAAGCGGACTTCTTAGTCTTGTTTCAGACATTTGAGAGAAAGTATTTAGTCTTTCTGAGTATTACGTTAGCCTAAGTTTTTCATAGGTGTCCTTTATCAGGCAGAAGTTTTCTTCCATTCCTAGCTTGCTGAGAATTTTCTTTTTAAAATTTTGTGTGAGTATTGAATTTTGCCGAATGCTTTTACTGTATCTATTAAGATGATCATATGCGTTTTCTCTAACTCCATCAATGTGGTAAATTACATAATTTGATTTTTGAATATTAAACCGATTTTGCATTCCTGGGATAAGATCCATTTGGTCATGGTGTATTATCCTTTTTTATTGTTGGACTAGATTGAATTTATTTTATTTTATTTTATTTTAAGATAAGGTCTCACTCTGTTGCTCAGGCTGGAATGCAGTGGCATGCCATCTCGGCTTACTGCAACCTCTGCCTCCTGGGTTCAAACAATTCTCCTGCCTCAGCCTCCTGAGTAGCTAGTACTGCAAGCATACACCACCATGCCTGGCTAATTTTTGTATTTTTTTTTTTTTTTTGGTAGTAGAGATGAGGTTTCACCATGTTGGCCAAGCTGGTCTTGAACTCCTGACCTCAGGTGATCAGTCCACCTCCCAGCCTCCCAAAGTGCTGGGATTACAGGCATGAGCCACTGCCCCCAGCCTAGATTGGATTTTATTAAGAATTTTGGATGGATATTGGCATATGGTTTTATTTATGGTCTTTTTGTGTTTCTAATATATCAAGGTAACGTTGGCTTCAAAAAATAAGAACTGGGCCAGGTGTGGTGGCTCACGCCTGTAATCCCAGCACTTTGCGAGGCCAAGGTGGGCAGATCATGAGGTCAGGAGATCGAGACGATCCTGGCTAACACGGTGAAACCCCATCTTTACTAAAAATACAAAAAATTAGCCAGGCATGGTAGTGCGTGACTATAGTCCTAGCTACTCCGGAAGCTGAGGCAGGAGAATCGCTTGAACCTGGGAGGCGGAGGTTGCAGTGAGCAGAGATCACCCACTGCACTCCAACCTGGGTGACAGAGTGAGACTCTGTCTCAAAAATGCAAATAAAAAAGAACTGTTTCTACCGCCTTTTCTTGTGCGCATAGGCATGATTTCTTTCTCAAGTATTTGAAAGAATTCACCATCTGGACCTTCATTGCAGGAAGATTTTAAATTATGAGTTATATTTTTTAAGTTCATATGGATATTTTCACATTTTCTATTTTTCCTGGTGTCATTCTGATAATTTGTATCTCTCAAGAATTTTTTTCCATTTTATCTAAGTAATTAAATTTATCGGCAAAAGTTATTCATAATATTTCCTTATTATCTTTTAATGCCTTTTGGATCTATAGTGATGTCACGTCTTTCGTTCCTATTAATGGTAATCCTCCTTCTCTTGCTCTCCCTCTGCCTGGGTTATTAGAGTGGATGATCTGGGAACACAGGAAGCGGAAAGTGTACTGTTCAACATAAAGTGTTCAACATTGTACTGGAGTTCCAAATCAGGCAATAAAAAAAGAAAAATAACTAAGAGGCATATAGATTGGAAAGGAAGAAATAAATTATTTTTATTCACAGATGACATGTTTATGTTCATGGAAAATCCTAAGGCAAAGGATGAGAATGCTTACAATCATGAGCATGGAGGGGTGCAATCGTCAGTCACTACAAGGACTGCAGCCAGGGGCATGGGCGGCTGCAGTGTGGCAGAGAAGGTCAGTGCAGGAGAGGAGGCCAAGGAGCTGAGAGGCCAGGGTTTAGAAGGGAATCTCTAAGAATAACGATGGGAAGAGTGGGTGGAGAGAAAGACAGTGAGCCCAGTGCTGAGCTCTTTAAAGAATGGAACAACTGGGAAGTCTGGGTAGGAGGAGTCACTGGATGGTTTATCCCACATGACAGTCACAGGAACTGGGAGTTTTAGGGAGGGATTGGGGAACAGTGATCTGGAAATTTTGGCCAGGAGTGAGGAGGACTCCTGCTTCTCCCCTACGCCCAGTTGGAGGATTGCTGGGGAAGCCAGGTCCTCAAGAGAAAGCCAGGTGCCCATCACAGTGGGAAGGTGAGGGGGCTGTTCAGGGAAGAGGGTCAGGAACTAGGGTGGTTTGCTGAGGGGAGACCCAGATGGGGAATGAGGGAAGGGAATGAAAGCGTGTTTCATGTGCCACAGGGGAGATGAGAGCTGGGTGCTTAGGGTGACCCAGGGCTTTGGCCTTGTGTGATGGCTGAAGCAGACAGGGTTGGGGCTTGGTGGGCTCAGTCCTGCTGAGCACCATGATGATGAGGTGTTGAGGGGCGCTCTCGGGCCCTCCAGCTGGCGTTGGAGTTGGTAAACATTTGAGTGCCAGGGCACATTGCTAGGGAAGATTTTTCTCTTCATATCCTCATTTGCTTCGACCTTTAGCCGATTAAGCAGCTGAAGCTATGGTTGATTTTCTCAAGTCAGTGCCCCAGGGCCCATGACCATGTAAGTCTGGCCCAGTAAGTCCACACCTGGACATCCCAGTGCTCTGGGCCACACAGGGCCTTGGCTGCCTTGGCCACAAAGGGCCTCATCTTCAGTCCCATCTTTCCCCAGAGTTTGTGTGTTACAGCGTTTCTTTCTGCTCCACATTTTAAAATAGAGGTGCGATCTGCTGTTGGTGTCTCATTTGCTTTTCTGTTCTCCTATTCCTCTCAGGAAGGCTCAGTGAATTTCTAACAGTTTAACCTGTATCCCAAGCATCTACTTCCTTCTCTAACCATCTAGGGCTTACACTTATGCTGCAGTTAAATGTTTTCTTCCCTTTTCCCTTTTCTTTGGTTTCTGTCACAGACATTTAAAAGTACTCATTTCTCTTGATTTTTGTCTCTTAGAGGAAATTAATGAGGTCTTAGTGTGCCCAAAGCATCCATTGTACACCAGTCATCACCATCCCCAGTTTCCTATGTCAGATCATCCCCGCTAGAAGACAGCTCCCATCAGACCAGCATCCAGTGCAGGGCTGGTCTCAGTCTATTATTGACCTCTGTCACGCTCCTATTATTGGTCTCATCTTTGTAGCACCTTCCCATAGAGTCCCATGAATAGCAATTCCATAAATTGATACATGCACTCTCTCAGGACAAGAGCCCTGTCACATCGCACCCCGTAATGACCGCATCATCCTGAAACTCAGTACTTTACATGAATTCATAGTCTTCCACTCTTATATTGATCCAGATTTGCCTGGTTCCTTGGTGGGAGTGGTTCCAGTCTACAAGGGTGGCTCCCCAACTGTCTTTACTATAGACCTTTTATCTTCAGGGTTAAGAGGGCATTTCCCAGGCATTTCCTAGATTACAGCTATTTCTGGGAAGTCTTTCCAGCCATCTCTCTTCAATCTTACCTGGCTTTTTCTGTTAGATTTCTGTTAGATTTCACTGGGTCCAATTAATTCTTTCGGATGTAGTAACATGCAAAACATCCTCCTTTCCGTCATCATCTTCTAAATCAGCCTATCCTGTCATCTGAGATCTTAATTTTCCTTCAAAGGAAATCTGTCTCCTTCTACAGATTAATTGATTTTTACTTTATATTCTTCAACTGCTCACATCCTAAGTGTAAGAATGAGTCATATTTTTCGAATTACTCCAGTTTTTTCTTGATTTCCTGAGCAAATATAATTCCTAAAGTCAGACTATTCCATGCACAGGCCTTATATTACGTTTCTGTTTGGGAGGTTTGTAATCATTTCACTATTTTTTTAAAACCTAACCCAAGAAGATGCTTCATTATCTCTAAAATATGGTCCCCCATTTCTCTTGGTTCCTTCATTAATAAACTCTATTATCCTTTTAAGGGGGAAACCATAGTTTTGTTCTCTGAAATCTCAAGCCATAGTTGAAGTTTATGTCCCCAAGAAAGCAGACCCAACTTGAGATCACAATGAGCCTTTTGAGCCTGTGGTGAGACCACATGAAGTTAAGTTTGGTGCTTTCATAATTCAATCTCTTGGCATGGAGGGCAATTTGAGACAATGTAAGAGGGGAACCCAATGCAGGGCAGCTGATCTTGTGCTGCCTGTGTCTGGTACAAAGATTTAAAGCTGGAATCACATGGGTGCTCTATGATAACATGAGATCAGCCATGTCACGGCATATGGGGAAATGAGAGCCCTTAGGTATGACTGGCTTGGGTATAAATTGGCTTGGCCATTCTGGAAAGCAAAGTTGCAGTATGTGTGCATATTAAGTGTGCATCTCCCCTTTGACACAGTAGTTACAATCTGTAGAAGTTCTCAAATAAGGAAACATTAAAGCATTGTTCCTGGTAAGGAGTTGGAAGCCACCAAGAGTCTTCTTTTAAGGGATGGATAAATCAAACACAGCCTTAAAAAATTATACCTCAGCTAGATGCTACATGCCCAAATTAGATAGTTATACTGCAACGTGGCTGGATCTTCAAAAGTGTTGAATGAAAAAAGTAAGAAATAGAATGACCTGTATAGCATAATACTACATACATAAATTAAAATCACATACATGCATAAAACTCACTTCATATTTTACAAAGATATTTATATTTCCAAGGATATATATTTACATTTTCAAATATATATATACTTTAGAATGGGCTTGTATTGTGGGGAGGAGCATGAGAGTGGAAATTAGGAATTGCATTAGCATATCTTTAAATTCTTGTAGATTTTGACATCTGAGGACTTGCTGACCCCAGAGAGATTGCCTCTCCCAGGGCTGGCTAACTCCCACAGATAGCAAATAACTTGCCAGAGAGTGCACCTTTCATATGTAAGCCAAGTAACTCGCAGCCCATAGTCCAAACTACCACCTTTCTTGAGCACTCCTAGGGAACTTACTCCTTGGGCCACTGTCCACCTGCCCTAATCACCCCACAACCATCTGTAGCCCCTAAGCCCCGGAGCCAACTGAAATAACTCAAACTGGTCAATCTTAAACCCACTTACCTTGTCTTGCCTTCCTTTCCTGCAAGAACCTCAATAAAGCCTTTCACCTACATTCCCTCACCCCCATTCTCTCCGCCTCCCCACCAGCCCTGGTGCCTCCCCATGTGGCCATGGATTTGTGAGTGTAAGAACTCCCTCCTTATGATGGTCATTTCTGTGTCTATATGTCTTACCATATCTGATTAAGACAAATTCAGGTACATTTTAAAAACAGGACTGAATTTAAAAAATAGCAGAGAGGAGCCTTGCTTTGACCGTTGTGAAAATGGGTCATGAACTGAGAAGTATGTGAAACCCAATCTCTCCACCTAAGAACCAAACTAGAACAACTCCACCACAGAAAATATCCTTGCCTGCTCCTACATGCAGGTTCTAACTCTATTCTATGCAATGTCTTATCCTCATATCGTGAAGCAGACTATCCAGAGTTCATTAGATAAACCAGTGGTCCAGCCACATTCTCAGAACACTAAGGCCAGGCTAAATAAATCACACAAGGCCATTTATTGCAGGGCTTCTCAGAGCCTAACTGTGTTGTGCATCTCCAAGAGGACCACATAATATGAAGCATTTCTGAAACACGAGTATCTTGGAATGCTTTATTTTTGTGTAAATCTAGCATTCTGTGAATCGCACTTTGGGGAAAGCTGTGCTAGATGAGGTTACACTGATGTATGCAATGAGTGGTAAGATATTAGATCATACTGCAGAAACTCCAGGGATTCTTCTGCCAAGCCCCAAATTTTCATTAAGGGAGATATTATTATCTCTATCTCTGTATTTAAGTGATATAACTTCAAAATATGTGTTTAAAAGACACATAGGTATTTAAAAGACATATTTAAAAATCTGTATTAAAAAGACACATATGAGGACTTTGGTCTTCTATCATGTAGGGCAGTATTCTATGACATGGTGACATTTTCTTTAAATGCTTTAATAAGCATTGTGAAAACAATATTAATTCCACTCTATTAACCCTAGTATATGATCTGCAGCGTTGCCTTTCATGGTATATTTGTGACAAAGGTTTCTGAAGTTTTCCTACAATAAATACCAGCTGGTTAGCTTATATGGTTGAGAGTTAGTCTGTTTTTATATAAATTTCTGAAACTACAAGTGCTATCAAAGTTAAATATTTCCTTTTTTGGATGCTTTGGTCTTATTTCTCTGCTGACATTGATCCCCAAATCATATTTTAGAGGTTTACTCTACTTTTCTTCATTTCTATCTGCTTGATCTGCTTGGGATAATTCTAAAAGACAAAAAGGCTTAAATTGAATTGCAGTCCTATCCACAGTAAAAAAATACTGCTACCCTGAATTTTGGGAAAAAGAAGAAATTAGCAAGAAAATCTTATTTTCTTGCTTAGAGAATTCTAAGAATTAATGGAGTTCATAAGTGCAAAGTGCTCGGTGCAGACACTATATATAAATGTTTGCTAAATAAAAAGAATTTAAAAACAAGCTAGACTTTGGTGTAGGAATGCAAATTTCTTTCTACATGAATACAAGTTTCACAGAGGACTCAGAAAGAATAAGCAGTTTTCTTCTTTTTATAGTAAAGAAAGAAGTAAGAGTCTTTCAATGCTGACTTTTTTTTTTAGCCTAGAAAACAAGAAAAACAATCTCAAAGCTTTAAATAAAACTGGTTTCCTTGAACAAGACTTGTTATTACTTGGACAGAAAAACCAAAAGGCTTTCATTACTCACCAGCAGAGAAACCACACAATTCAAGGGTATAAAATATGCCTATGAATAGTGAGTCGCTGGCTGTCTCTCCTGCTTTGAAGATGTTGGCTCAGCTAGCTTTACAAATCACATCTTCTTCTTCCAAAGAACCTATATTTTCTTCATTTGTCAGGAATGACATTGGGTGGAGAGCTTCTGGGATTTACTCTATGAAATCTTGCAAGCTATATCCTAAACTACTCTCTGCAGTGAATTCTAGTCCAAGACTCATCAGTTCTTGAATATTGTGTGCTTATGGCATAAATAGTAATTGAGAAGGAAGAAAACTCCAGAGGTCATTTTCTATACAAACATAAAGATTTGTGGAAGGTTTAAGGGCTGGACTGGGAATATAAAATTATAATATAAATCAGTTATTTGTGCTGTCACCTTGGAACGTTTTTCTGGTCACCATAAGACAGTTAATGGCAAGTTTTTATAAATAGATGTTGGGAAATCAGAAGGCAGGGTTTGATGAATGTTTTATTCTGTGCCCAAAAAGGGTATTTTTAAACCACCAACTCCTTCTGTGAGAAAAAAATTCCACTCTGCCAAAGAGAACATATTTCAGAGAGAATAATTTAGAGAGTCCAGGGACCTCAGAAACTATCAAAAGAGGCAAAACAGAGTTCTATAGTGGCCACAGAACTCCTCATTGCTTTACAGAGAAAACAGCAAATGCATTTTATAAGGAAAATTAATTTTAAGATGTCAAGTTTTCCCTCAGCACATCTTGCTTATTTTTTTATGTTTAATGTTTTATGGAGCTCATTCTGCAAAAAGAAAGCTTTTCTTAAGTGCATAATATTTCTAAAACCTTCAAAAAAGAGATAAGTCATTTCCAACCCATGAATCTAGGTCTAATATTCCATTTCTCCTATGATGCTAAATGTGCTCATAATTTTAAAAAGTTTATTGAAAGTGGAAAGTTTGACAGCAGATAAGAAGGTAAGAATATGGTAGTTCTTCTTCAACCTGAATAAAATATGGCATTAAAAATAGGCATTCTCAATCTTTTTGGAGATAGTACACCCAGTTGGCTGATTTCTTATCTCGGTCTAATGCCTTGCCACTTAACTCCTTCTTAGAACAGATTTCTAATATTTTCAAGTTAATTTTAATAGTCCTCTTAATATAACACTGTTTTTCCATATTTATTATAATTGTTGAATATATTCTGAGTAGTTTACAAGATTAAACCTGGATGCATGGCCGGGTGCAGTGGCTCATACCTGTAATCCCAGCTCTTTGGGATGCCAAGGCAGGCAGATCACAAGGTCAAAAGATCGAGACCATCCTGGCCAAGATGGTGAAACCCAGTCTGTACTAAAAATACAAAAAATAGCTGGGCGTGGTGGTGCTCGCCTGTAATCCCAGCTGCTCAGGAGGCTGAGGCAGGAGAATCGCTTGAACCTGGGAAGAGGCAGAGGTTGCAGTGAGCCAAGATTGCACCACTGTACTCCAGCCTGGTGACAGAGTGACACTCCGTCTCAAAACAAACAAACAAACAAAAAAACCTGGATGCAATCAGCCTGTTTCTATACCAATGCTTTCCTTGCTTATTTACATTGAGTATCTCAGAGACTTCTTTAGCCTCAGCACTTTTAATTGTGAGCATTCTGCTCCTTCATTAGCAAAATTATTTCAGCTTGTATATTAAGTGAAGTGCTGTCCTGTCTGAACATTTATGCTATACTGCAGAGTTTTCCTTTTCCTTTAAAATCTGGTGGTACTATTTTGATTTTTAACAGGAACAATAAATTCATATTATTTTTTAATTCATATTTTTAAGGCCCTAAAAATAATATTCGTGGTATTTTTTTGATTCTGAGATGTCTCAATCATTTAATGGAAAGTTTTTGGCAACCATACTTCTCAAATGTGATATATCTCCTAATTTAAGAAAAGTCAAATTGTAGGGGAAAACTATATCTTATGAGAAATACAGGATAGCTACTGACATAGAAAAACGTTCCAGATATATTTTTAAGTGAAAGAAACAAGTTGCAGAGCAATATTGCTAGCTCATACATAAATGTACACAGTAGAAGTACATTTGTTGTTCATATTACAATCTAGAGCCAGTAAGCAGGTCCTTGGGGCTGCTTTCCTTCAAGCGATCATATAGATCTCAGGCTGAAGGACGCTCCATCATCTTCGACATGTACTGTCTTCATCCCAATGAGCTAGAAAGAGAAAAGATCTTAGAGTATCATGTATAGGAGGTTTTCATAACCAGGTATAGAAGAAATGTACGTTACTCCTACTTATGCTCCATGGGCTAGACTTAGTCACACGATCATATCTAACTGCAAAGCAGACTGGGAAATATATTCTAGATGTGTTCTCAGGAGGAAGAGAACACGAATTTTACTCTAGCACTCTCTGATATATATACACACACATATTTGTGTGTGTATATATGTCAATTAAAAATAGAAACGTTAGCACATGCAGAGAAACAAATATGGAATAATATAAACAAAATTACTTATCATGACTTTCTCAGGAACACGGAACATAGAAAACACTTTCTTTTCTTTTTTTTTTTGTTTTTTGTTTTCTTTGAGACGGTCTTGCTCTGTCACCCCGGTTGCAGTCTAATGGTGCAATCTCAGCTCACTGCAACCTTGACCTCCCAGGTTCAAGCAATTATCCTGCCTCAGCCTCCCAAGTAGCTGGGATTACAGGCATGAGCCACCACGCCCGGCTAATTTTGTATTTTTAGTAGAGATGGGGTTTCACCATGTTGGCCAGACTGGTCTCAAACTCCTGACCTCAAATGATCCACCTGCCTTGGCCTCCCAATGTGCTGGGATTACAGGCATGAGCCACTGTGCCTGGCCTATTTTCTATTTTTCTATTAATGTCTTAAAAATGACAAATATATTAATTTTGGAAGCAGAAAATATTGTTAGCTTTTTGTTTTGCTCATGTAAAAGGCTACAAGGACCCTAGCAGTGAGATGAAAATACCTTCTCCCTAAATGAGGTTTCTAAGGCCTGACATCTTGTTGGGACTGCAAACATCTTTACTAACTTTCAAGCAATGTTCTTGTCTCTGTTAAGTCAGTAGGAATAATCAGTGTCAGTTTTCACATTGTTATAAAGAACTGCCCAAGACTGGGTAGTTTATAAAGACAAGAGGTTTAATTTACTCACAGTTCCACATGGCTGGGGAGGCCTCCGGAAACTTACAATCATGATGGAAGGCGGAGGGGATGCAAGGCACCTTCTTTACATGGCAGCAGGAGAGAGAAGTGCAAGCAGGGAAAATGTCAGAGGCTTATAAATCTATTAGATCTTGTGAGAACTCACTGTCACAAGAACAGCATGGGGGAAACCATCTCATGATCCAGTTACCTCCCCTTGGTTTCTCCTTTAACATGTGGGGATTATGGGGATTACAATTCAAGATGAGATATGGGTGGGGACACAAAGCCTAATTATATCAGTCAGTCTTCCCTGAAACTTACTAAAACTTGTATATATGTGCATTTATTATTTCTTGACTTGATTTTTTTGGCCCCAGAAGGGGACTTCCCCTACCGGAAGTGACATGGGGGTGTGAGCACTGTCACATGGCAGCTTACTCACAAGTTTCCAGACAAAGAGAACCTAATACAAAGAAAGGACTAAGGTTATGAGCTACCTACCAGTTCTAGTTCAGTGGCTTTAGACAAATCTCTGAACCCTCAACCCCACTGGGTTTCTCAACTTCAGCAATGTTAATGTTTTAGGTTGGAAAATTCTTTGTTGTAGGGTCTGATCCTGTACACTGGAGGATTTAGTAGCATTTCTGGCCTTTACATACCAGGAGCAACACTTCCCCTTTGGTTGTGACAATCAAAAATGTCTCCAAACATTGCCAAATATCCCCCGGGGAGCAAAATTTATCCTGGTTGAGAATGACTAACTGTACCCCTGTGAGCTTTAATTTCCACATTTGAAGTTTGGGAAATAATAATGCTTTTCTGGTATAATAGGGAAGGTTAGCAACACTAACTTTTGTAATAAACAATTTCAGAATCTCAGTAAAATTTCTTTGCTTTCATCCCACCAATGTGGGTATTTTTGGTCTGGTCATTTTCCATGTAGAAAATTCAGGTGCTAGGCCCGGTGCGGTGGCTCAACCTGTAATCCCAGCACTAAAGGAGGCAGAAGTGGGAGGATAGCTTGAGCCTAGGGGTTTAATAATAATAATGATAATAAGAGAAAATTTTGGTGCTAGGCTACTTCCAGCATCTTTTGGCTCTGACCTCCTTAAGTTCCTAGGAGTCCTCTCCATTCAGCTGAGGGATGAAAACAGGGATAGATGGTAACAAGTGAGAGATTATTATGAACCTGCCTTGGAAGAGGCACATATTCTTCCTGCTTTTACATTCCATTTGCCAGGGCTCGGTCACAAAGGCACATCTTACTGCAAGGGATGCTGGGTCATGTAGTCCCAGGGACATGTAGCATTCCCAGGAGCCAGTGAGCCTATCTCAGCAGCACAGAGGGGTTTGTGTGTGTGTGTGTGTGTGTGTGTGTGTGTATGTGTGAGCATAGTAATAATTTATGTACTGATTATGGAGTGTGTACATCTGAGCGTTTCCATTTCACTAGTCTGATGGAACAAAAGAGATACTATTGACATTGACATCAAATCCTCTCATGGAGAAAATAGGATTTCAACCACCAGCTATTCAAAGTTTGCCTGCAATATTTCTGTGAGTCTCCAGGGACTCCTAAGTACTCAGGAATGAGTCTCCTTAAGTTCTTTTGCTTGATATTCTTATGAAAACCCATGGCACACAAGCCCTTGGGGGAGGCCACTGACCTCTGCTGCCGCTGCTGGTGACCCCCATGAGACAAGGTCCTCTGCCACTGTTCCGGGAGAATCACACCAGTCATACTACAGCTGCTCTTTGTGGCCTTACAGACCCTGTCAGATCCTGCTGCTATATTGTGGCACCAAAGCAAGAGCAATGACCCCTCTTCCAGTCACAGTGGTGCCCAGAATCTCCCTTAGACTTCCACATAAGCTGCTCCTTTGGCTTTCCATTCTAACCCCCTATCCATAAGAGGTCAAATGTAATTGATTAGCCTGTTCAGTGGGCAGAGCCAGCCAAGGAGAGGTGATTGTGACAGGGACGGAAACTGCCCCTTTCCTTCCTTTTCTCTGCTCTGTTAGTACCTCTGGCCCCAGGAAACCACCCCCTACCATGCATATCAGCTTGTGTAAAAGACACCCACAGGGCTATCAGTCCATAAGTCTACAATAGCAACCCAGTTGGGCTCACCCAGGATTGCTCTGTATCTGCTAGCTTAAGCAGCATCCCTCCTGAGACTCCAAGAGCTTGTGGTCACACAGCACAGTCGCCACTATAAAAAGCAACTAAATGAAGTGGAAGACATTACAGAGTGATATGGTTTGGCTGTGTCCCCACCCAAATCTCATCTTGAATTGTAGCTCCCACAATTCCCACGTGTTGTGGGAGGGACTTGGTGGGAGTTAATTGAATCTTGGGGGCGGGTCTTTCTTTTGCTGTTCTTGTGAAGTGAGTAAGTCTCATGAGATCTAATGTTTCTATAAAGGGGAGTTTCCCTGCACAGGCTCTCATTCTCTCTTGCCTGCTGCCATGTAAGATGTGCCTTTTGCCTTCCACCATGATCGTGGGGCCTCTCCAGCCACATGGAACTGTGAGTCCATTAAACCTCTTTTTGCTTATAAATTACCCAGTCTCGGGTATGTCTTTATCAGCAGTGTGAAAACAGACTAATATGTGGAGTAAGAAGGCAACACCTAGTGTGTCTGCCAAGTGACACAGACTCATTGCCATTTAGTTCACAGAACTTTAGGGCTCTTTGAGCACAGTGATACACGGTTACAGCAGGTTAGGCACACATAATAAATCATATGCTATTCATACTTAAAGATGCAGCTTTCTAAAATAAATCACCACCAGCAGCAGATCTCAGGGAATCTAAGCCACCTATCCCCACCTGTCTGCTCACTCACAGTCCTCCAACTTAGAATGCGTACTTAACTCAGTCACCCAGCTAGGTTAACAAGCATTTTTAGTGAACTCAGCTTCTACTAGCTGAGAAAAAGATCATTTTTGAGACTTGCAAAGCTGAAATAAAAAGTTTGGGATTTGGCTTTGTACTGATTCAGTATTTTCAGTAGACTGTAGTTTTAGTTGTTTTGGTAAGAAAGGATGAATGCAATCAGTTACTCTCCTCACCTTTTGGTTTCTTTTAACCTCTGGAGTTGGCTGTCCCTGCATTTAAATTTGATTGGCTACTTTCCAGGTCACTGTTAAAACAAATAAGATGACATTGCCGAGTATTTCTATGGCCTTGGAAATACCTTTTCTTTTCTTTTTTTTTTTTCTTGAGAAGAGTCTCGCTCTGTTGCCCAGACTGGAGTGCAGTGGCATGAACTCGGCTCACTGCAACCTCTGCCTCTTGGGTTCAAGCAATTCTCCTGCCTCAGCCTCCCAGGTAGCTGGGATTACAGGTGCCCATCACCACACCCAGCTAATTTTTCTATTTTTAAATAGAGACAGGGTTTCACCATGTTGGTCAGGCTGGTCTTAAACTTCTAACCTCAAGTGATCTGCCTGCCTCGGCCTTCCAAAGTGCTGGGATTATAGGCATGAGCCACCACACCCAATCTTGGAGATACCATTTCTTGATGCCAAAGAATGGGAATAATTTTTTTTCTTTTAATAAAGAGTTTAACAGGAATGTGTGTATGAGTTAGTGAGGGTATGCATGTGTGTGGGTGCGTGTATGTATATTACATGAAAGGGCTGTATATGCAAAGCAACTTCCAAACATAGAAGGAGCCCAGCAAACAAAGAACACGGCATACAAATTCAGTTTGTTGGAATAGGGTGATTTATTTGGGGAACTTACTGATGGAAGTGTGGTCCTGGGCAGCAGTAAGATAGGTAGATCTCTGCACTGTTATTCCCCAGATCCAAGACTTATGTACCACAGGGAAAGGTGTCAGTGCTCCAGCAAGATAATCAAAGGCAACCCTCCAGAACAGGCAAGAAGGCCCCATGTGTCATAGCCTGTAACACCAAGGTTGACATGTTCTTACACTAGGAACAGTAAATAAAGCAGGAATCAGGAGGCATCCATGGGCCTGTGGTAATCAGAAGTTAACATGGTGGATTGGCATCCAAGATGGAGTCACTTTTGTCTCCACAATGTGCAAGTGTAAGGATGTGCCTCTGATGAGTATGTGAATATATGTGTACATGTGCAAATGTGTGTAGGTCTGGGAGAACGTGTGTAGATATGCGTGTGTGTGAACATGTATATTTGTGTGTATGTTTGTGAGGGCTTATATGTGTGTGTACATTTATGTGTGAATGTGTGCCTATGTGTAAGAATATGTGTGTGTTTGTCTTAGAGAACTTAAAAACAATCAAAGAGCTGATTTTTTTGTCCTTATTTGGTCTTGAGGTCTGTCTCAGGAGATTTCCTATAAACTCTAGCCCTGTGCTGATAGGGCTCCAGAGGACTTGGTCATGGATGCTTGCAACTGACTTTTCACAGGACACTCCTTTATCCTGGTGCACAGCCTAATGATTGCATGTCCGATTTGCGACCAGGTGTCCCCCTCACAGGAAACTTGTCTATACTGGCAGATACCTTTGTGGTTCTTGTTTGACTTGTGTCTAGTTTGCTTTTATCAAGACAGCTACTCTCTAGGCAAGTCCCGACCAGGAAAGAAGTTATGTTCAGGTGTGTCAGTCTGGTAAAAATCAGAAGAGGTGACACAACAAAACACATGAAATATCACAAACAGTTTATTGTTTATAGATCCCAGAGAGAAAAGGGCAGCACCCCTCACAGGACCAACAGGAAGGGAGCAGATCAAGACACACACTCAACCAGTGGGCGGGAAGCAAGAGAAAGGACACAAAGGACCGAGGGCCAAAGACTTTACTGGAGTCCGCAACACTACCGAAGCAGGTTTCCCACGAGAAGCTCTAACTGATGGGTTTACAGTAAGCAGGCACGAGTTCCACGCACCATGCTGTGACTGAGAGTGGCCACTGTGGCACATCTGTGAAATCCTTGTGGGGTGTGGGGGTCAGTGGAGTGCATCAAGCAGGTTGTACCTAACTGTGTCAAAAGGGGTTGGTCCCCAGGAGGCAGTTGTGTAAAGCAGATATCTGGTCAGCCACATTGAGGAACTGGGAATAGGGGGAGAACTGGAAACTGACAAGGAAAACGAACAAGGATCACCCTGTTTCTGGTGTGAGAAAGTCCAACTTATATTCGGAATGGATGCCTTGGTAACATAAAATCATAGGAATTCACTGAAGCTGACTAGCTGCAGCAGGATCAGTCACCCCTGCCTTGGAATGACTCCAAATCAAAGGCTTTAGACATCTTTCACATGCCTTTGACTCAGTTTCCTTATTAGATAGTCCTCTCTGGACAAAAGTTGACTTAGAGAGTGAAGAGCAGAACTCAGTGGAGACAGAGAGACTCCAAGTTTAGCTATGTGATCTTTCTAGCCTGAGAGAAAAACGGAGAGTGAAGTCAGGACAGTCATAACCACAGACAGCTAGTTCTCTCCAGCAAGGAGCAGGAACTTAACATTACTGAGGGCAAAAGAGAAAATAAATAAGACAAGATGCCCAGGGGATCAGGAAGCCAGACAGAAGAGGCACTGGGAAACTGAGGCCAAGTTCCTCTCCCTCATGTGTGAACCATTAACAACAGGGTGACCTCACAGGCACCTTACCTCCTTCCCCTCCTGTCTTCTCACTTGGCGGGGGGTGGAAAGAGATGGTTGGAAAGACAGGTCAGTGAAGTGTGGAAGTGAGTAATTTGGGGTTGACATTGAAGTGTAGGTCCTAGGATTCCCCCAACCAGTGCTAGGATCCACCAGCTGGGTGGACTGCAGGTGTGGTCGAGATTTTTAACGAAATCTCTAAATAGAGGTCAGAGTCTGGATGCTCTAACAAGATAAAGAACAGTTTTTCCTAAAAGCCATGGATTCATGTATCACAGACTTAATTTTTGATGTATTTAAGTGCTACATGTTCTATTATATAAGTAACATTTTCTTTAAATCAGCTTACTTTTATAATCTAAGAAATTTATTTCAAAGGGAAACTTTGTATCAGCGGTTCATGGAAAACAAATGTAACGTGTCAAAAATAGAATAAAAATAAATATAATGAAAATAAATTATTTTCTTACCTCCTTCATTCTGGAGAAAATAAATTAATGCTATTAAATTTTAGCTATACATTATTGCCTGTGAAAGGCACTAAACCTTAAAGCCTACTCTCTTTTTGTTAAAAGGGAAAATTAGATAAGTTTGGAAAGATGCTGAAGATATTCTAGCACCAAATTGAGACTTTCTCCTTTATTTAAACAGAACTGAGGGAGAGTGAAAAGGAAGTAACTTTCTCATATGTGATTCAATATTATTTAATTCTATCTCCATGTACCAACTGGGAAAAGTTGTCAGAAAGGGAAGACTTGAGATAACAGTAAATGAAAACAAAAAAGACAAGGAGATCAAAACAATTAGAGAAGCAATATTTGATTTGGAGAATAAAGTAAAGTGAGCTAATAAATGCGTAAATTTGTGTCTCTGAAGTAGAAAACCCAAGAAATGGAACAACATCGTATAAATAAAGGAATAAATAAAGGAATAAAGGAAATAAAGGAATAAATAAAGCTGGCGACTGAAAAGGCTTCTATGTCTCAGGGAAGGTAATGCAAATATAGCATTCACCTTAGATCTATCCTGACTGCATTGTTGAATTCAAAAGATGAAGGAAAACAAACAAACATCGGGCAACTAGGTAGACAAAGCAAATCAATTCAAGAGAAAGAAAATCTGGCTGGCCTCAGTCCTCTTCAAACAACATAAGAATATCAATGACAAAGAAGCAATAATTACTGAAGAAAAGTGTGACTCAAGAATATTACAGTCAACCTGGGCAACATCGTGGGAAATTTTTAAAAATTAGCCAAATGCAGTGGTGTGCATCTGTGGTCCCAGCTACTTGGGAGGTGGAGGTGGGAGAATCGCTTGAGCCCAGGAGGTTGAGGCTGTGGTGAGTCGCATTCATGTCACTGCACTCCAGCCTGGGCAACAGAGCAAAACCATGTCTTCAAAAAAAAGAAAAAAGAAAAAAAAAAGACTACTACACTCACCTAAGTCGTTAGCTAAGGAAAAAGGTAACAGATAGATATTCTTAAACATCAGTGAATGAGGGAAAAATAGCATCCATAAACTCTTTTTGGTTGGGGAATACCTAAGGTTAAAAGCTATTAACCAAGTGATGAAACCAAATTAATAGAAATCAGGAATTAAGAAGACGTGGTGAAAAATCTCCTGGTAAATATTTTACCATTTACATACAAAATGAAGACTAAATAACCCTGGGATTTTGTATCAGAACATAACATAAAGATTACAAAACATGTAAACCTGTCAATGTAATAGTATACAGGGAGAGCAATAATAGGAAGAATAAAAGTATTGCAATTGGGGCCAGAGGGGTCACTCCCAAGATGGCTTACTCATATGGCCGGCGAAGTTGATGATGGCTGTTTGGGAGTTCAGCTGTGACTGTTGGTGAGGGGCCTCAATTCTCCCCCATTGTTGGAATTTCTGTGGAGCTACTTTGTATTAGGCTTTTTTTTTTCATTGTTATAAAGAAATACCTGAGGCTGGGTAATTTATAAAGAACAGAGGCTTCATTGGCTCATGGTTCTGCAGGCAGTACAAGAAGTGTGGTGCCAGCATCTGCTTCTGGTGAGGGCCTCAGGAAGCTTATAATCATGGCAGAAGGCAAAGGACGAGCGTGTGTCTCACATGGCAAGAGTGAGAGCAAGAGACGGAGGAGATGCAACATACTTTTAAACTATGTCAGGGACAGCACCAAGCCATTCATGAAGGATCCGCCTCCATGACCCAAACGCCTGCCACCAGGCCCCACCTCCAACGTTGGGGATTACATTTCAACATGAAATTTGAAGAGGACAAACATCCAAATCGTATCAGGCTTCCTTGCAGCATGGTGGCTGGGTTTCATGAGGAAGGAAGGAAGTGGAAGCTGCCAGTTTTCTTGAAGCCTAGATGCAGAATTGAAACTGCGTCACTTCTACTGTATTCTGTTCGTTAAAGCAATGACAAGCACAGCCTAGATTCAAGGGTCTAGAGAAATAGAGCCCATCTCTCAGTTGAAAGAATGGCAATCAATTTGTGAACAAATTTTGCCACTGCATCTGTCACTACCTGTTTCTTGTGATATAACATTTTTAGTTTTACTTCCATTTCTTTTTTATATTAAGCTAAACATACTATTAAATTTGATATTTGCCAAAAATAACATATAGAGTATTTTTCAATTTAAAAAAATTAGCTCCATCCATCTATCCACCTTTGCGTCTGATTTATGCATAAGGAGACATCTAGAATGATGTTTAACTAATATTAATTGTGGTTTCTTCTAGATAATGGTATTTAAGATTTTTTTCAAAAAACTTGCTTTGTGTACTCTTCATTTTATGTGAATTTATTTGTATCATTTTAATAAAACTAATACAGTTATCATTTTATTAAAACCTAGAAGGAAGAAAGTTGTTTGAACCCTAAATTTTCTCCTAGTCACATAGGCAACACCACAATGTCGGTGGGTTGAAAGTGCTCTGGTAACCACAAGTGTCACTTACTGTGTGGTGGAAGAAAGTGAGGTCCGGAGAGAGACTTGCTCAAGCTCACATCTAGTCTCATTCAGTCCCACAAAAAGAAGAGGCATCAATTACCTGGTCAATGCCTTGTTGCCGGGGAAACACCCAGGGAGCTGTGTGATTGGCTGATCAAGAGACAGTGAGTTGTGTGTCACAACTTCTTCCAAAATATGAAGGAGGGAATTGGCTTGGATTTATCTAATATGAATCTATGCATTTGGATGTAACATGTGGAGCCATATATGTGGAGAGAAAATTCAGTTACCAGCTTGATTTCTGGGCACCTTAGCAGAAGCTTAGATTTCTCCTGGTCCTTTAAATTTAAATTCCTTTCTGAATCTCTCCCTTATGCATGACCTTCCCAGAGGGGTGGTCTAGTCTATCTGTGGCCTAAAACCTCTGTGACACATGGATATTCCCGGTGTAAGGGTTTAAAAGTCTCTTTGAAAATGGAAGGTTGTGAGGTGGAAGGTCTGGCTTTCCAGACAAAGGGAAACTATATTTCAGAGGAATTACTTATGCCGAGCAGAATCTATTTCAGATTAGGCTCCATGTTGCAAATTGCCACTGCTCCTCTTCCATGACTGAATAAATCACAGTTGGGTTTTGTGGGTAATTTCTGGGGCACAAACAGAATGGCTGGGGCTCCTGCTGTCACTGGGGAGCTGGTTATAGGGGTGGTCACAAGATGGACTCTCACTGCCTTTCTCACGTGGTGGAGCTCCCAGGAGACTATTACTTGACCAGAGGACTTGGTCTTCCAGGACTGGTGCAGCCTGCCCTTGTCTTTGTGATCCAGCACCCGACGCCATGTGTGTGGTCTTGGCCAGCTCTGCTCCTCACCGAGGGGCACGATGTAGAGTTCATTTTCACTAAATCTTCCCTGACATTTTGCTGAAGATACTATTTCCCAGTGTTCAGCTGCTCTCTGATGACCTTAACGGGAAAGGAGCCAGTTTCCAGCAAATCTCTTTTTTGAGGAGAGAGAAACACGTCCAGGAAGCTGGCAGTAAATAAAGGCCTAGTGCAGTGAGTGCAGCAAGGATGGAAACCTGCTGTTTTGTCCAGTTGCATCAGGAAAAAACAAAACATCCAGGAATCTATCTGGTCTGATTTGCTTTGCCGTTTCTTTTAGAGGACATTTCCCTGAGAGGCTAATTCTCCTGTTTTCATTCTTGCTTTCTCTGCTGCCACAAGAGGGCTGGAGAGCTTTGTCTCTGTAATCCTTCTACCTCTTCCTGTCTCCCATCAGGAACAACAGAGAGTGCTTCAGGAATTAATGTACTGTCTTTCGAAAAGTCATGTCTCACTCAGAACATTTTTGAGAAGGACGACAAGGAAATGAGATTAGGATGGTTTTGTACAGTTCAGGAAACAAGCCATCCTTTTAACAATCAACATTCCCAACACCTTAACTGAGCACACTCTATGTACCAGGTATTGTGTTCAGCTCAGGGCAACAGCACAGAACGGGCAAGGAGGCCTGAAGGGCTTATTGCATTTGGCGAATCATAAGTAGTTCTGAATAGCTAGAGTGAGGGATGCATCGGATTTCTCACTGTTTTCAGAGATGAAAAAGAGAAAATCTTACAGAGTTCTCATTTTAATGAAAAGGATGGCAAAGAAAACAACCATTATGCTCAACGCTTTAATGAAAGGATGTGTGTCATGGGGCTCTGGGAGCTGAAAAGAAAGAAGGAAGGAGTTAAAACAGCCAGGGGTTATTGGGGGAGATGGAGGTTGGAGGGAGTCAAGGAGGAGGTTCACAGCACAGGAGAAGCTTGGGCTGAGTGTTGAAGGGTAAGTAGGTTTTTCTCAAGTCCACGATGGATAAGATGGAACACTGGACAGTGGAAACAGGATATACAAATGCTTAAAAGGCCTAAGGACATGTATTTCAGTAGAGAAATAACAAATATAATGAAATGATTCTGAACAGACAGCATACAGAATACGGAATGGTCAGAGTCCAGGGAGACCAAGAGGAGGCTGGCTGATACCTTCTGCCTTGGGCTTCTAGGAGATTGGATTGGCCAGGACTCATGGCCACTCAAAGCACTGACATCTCAGCTCCAGATACTTATATGCTTAGGATAGCCCAGAGGAGATGCTGACAGCCCTTTTAACATTTTGAAGGGTAGAGGCTCTTCTGAAAATCTAATGAAGCCACAGACTGCTTCCCAGATCACATTCACTTCAGACAATTTCAGAGAGATTGCAGACTTCTCTGAAGCACATGCCCCAGATTAAGACCACTCTTAAGATAGGATCCGATAGCTTTACAAGCAAACCAAGCATCATCTCCAGGGAATGCAGACAGGTCTGTCCTGACAGCAGCACAACACCATCCCTTGGTTGCAATTGCCCTTCAAACCTCCTATTTTCTTCGACTCACTCACCCAAGAAATGCAGCCCTGAAGAGCACCACTTCTCTCAGGGCCTCTCATGTTGCTGCTTCTTTGCCTCTTCATTCAGTTTTCTCAGTGGCAGAAGTGTACATTAGGTCATCTGAAATGATTTCATTTGTGTACAGCAAGTGACGGGCAGGAAATCACTGAGCCCGAGGCAGCAGCCCAGCGCAAGTGGCGGGCACAGCAGATCGATGCAGAAGAGCAGGGTGGAATTGACCTCCCTTCCTGGACTAAGGCAGCTTCACTGGAAGCAGTTTTAATTACAACGCTGAAGTGTTTTTGTCATATAAAGCCCATCAGGGATGAAATATTAAAAGGGCACATACTCTTTTCCAGGAGAATGAGTTTTTCTGCCAGTGTATTTTATTGGAACAATAATCCTGACGAAATCGGAGTAACACCGAGCCCCTGCCAGGGAGAGTTGATGAAAGCAAAGGCATCTTCTCATGAAAATACCTACCCTTTATCCAGCACCGACTCTGCGCCAGCCTTATTCTACATTCATCAGTTTATTTGATTCTCTTGCTGACCCATCAGGATCCATCTGACACATGGGGAAACTGAGGCTCAGAGAGATGTAAGGGTCACAGCCAGTAAGGGCAAGGATGGAATTTAAACCAAGGCCATTTGATTATAAAGCATATCATCTTTTTCTTTTTAATTGTCTTTTAAATTCAGTCTTTTTTTTTGCGAAGTAACAAATACACATAGCCTAGAAGATCGAAAACTATAACCAGGTTCATAACAAAACCCTGGTGCCTCAGCCCCTTTCCACCTCAGGGTGACCTCCACTGTATTAGTCTGGGTTCTCTAGAAAAACAGAACCAAGAGGGGGTGTGTGTATACAGAAGGCAAGGGAGAGAGAGGTGCTTATTTTGAGGAATTGGCTAATGCGATTATGGAGGTTGGCAAGTCCACAGTCTGCAGGGCAAGTGGGCAGGCTGGAGACCCAGGAAAGAGCCAGCATTGCAGCTCAAAACCAGAGGCCTTCTGCTGGCACAATTCCTTCTTGCTTAGGGGAGGTCAGTCTTTGTTCTTTGAGACTTTCAAGAGATTGGATGGGACCCACCCACATTATGGAAAGCAATCTGCTTTACTTGAAGTTCACCAATTTAAATGTTAATCTCATTTTAAAAACTCCCTCACAAAAACATCCAGAATAATGTTTGAACAGATATCTGGGCACCGTGGCCCAGGCAAGTTGCTGCATAAAACTAACCATCACATCCACTTTCAACTCCATTAAGTGTTTAATCTAGTACTTACTTCCACTTCCACATTTTTTTAAAACATACTTTTATTGTTGTTGGTTTTTTTCTAAGTGTTAGCTATTGACTTTTTAAGACACTTGCAGAGTTAGCTTTCTCATGCTGCTTCTCATAAGTACCGTCTCTGCATCATCTTCTCAACACTGTTAAATCGCCCTTTAAATGAATTTCAGAGTTCACATTATTATGACTGCTGAATCACATGGTGTACTTCAATTATGTTTCCTTTCTCATTCATATTTTTGTTCCTTTTGGGAATTAAAAATTATCTCATGTTTTGTTTGCCTAGTTTACTGCTTAGTGGCTATTACTGATTAATCCCCAAACTCTAACAGCACTGAAAAATGTCTCAATACACTGACCTGTCTTGGGTATTCTGTCTGTTCCTCCGGCCTGTTCTTTTCTTTCTCCTTCCTCCCCACTGAGCCCTGTTGCTCAGATCTGGATTGGCTTTTCTCTCGGCCTGCAAAGGTGCGATTCCCAATATTCCCATGACCATACCCTGGGAATTTAATTTTTCTTTCTTTCTTTCTTTCTTTCTTTCTTTCTTTCTTTCTTTCTTTCTTTCTTTCTTTCTTTCTTTCTTTCTCTCTCTCTTTCTTTCTTTCTTCTTTCTTTCTTTCTCTTTCTTTTTCTTTCTTTCTTCTTTCTTTCTTCTCTTTCTTTCTCTCTTCTTTCTTTCTTTCTCTTTTTGAATTTCTTCACCACCATGATTTTTAAAGCACCTATTATGTTTCCCAGCACAGTGATGGAAAGCAGGGATCCTAAGGGATCCTAAATTAAAAAATCTTTTTGGCCCTCCAAAAATTTAGGACCTGCTAGCAGTATGAAAGTCAAGGGATGCTGTGAATCAGAAACTTGGTGAGTGGGCTACAGCCAGGCAGACAAACATAACCAAATCCACCAGAAATAGAGAGCCGCAGGAATCAAAGAAGGGGATTAGGAGCATACAGAAGGAAGTGGGAATTAGGGACAGCCACCAGGGCAGCGAGTGCTGAATGCTCCAGCAAGTCAGGATGACACCTGGAATCCAGGCCATTCTCACTGATCTTGGGCCTGCCCGACCCTTTCATGCCTCTGTGCAGTCGTCCATGCTGTGCCTTCAGCATAAAATGGCCCCAGGGCCTCCTCTGTGTCCGGCAAGCTTCTCTTCATCCTTGAAATTTCCTAGAGATTGAGCTTCAGTGCCACATTCTTTACAGGTTTGGCTGCTCCTAGCTCTATCCCCTCCACCTTTCTTCTGTTATCACTGGGTTAATTGCCTCCTTTCTGTGTGTTCATCCCCTACTACTTGAATCCCATGTTTTCTTCTTGATTTCTTCTTTTTTTTTTTAATTTGTATTTTGGTGGAAGACATTTTCTAGTAGCTTCCTGAGAAAGACTGCCTGCAAGTGAATTTTTTTGGCCTTGCATGTCTGAAAATGTCTTTCTTCTACCCTCACACTTCATTGATAGAATGAAGATAGAATCTATACGTGAATAGGCATAGAATTCTATGTTGAAAATAATCTGCCTTCAGAATTTTGAGGGCTTTGTTTTATTACTTTCTGGCTTTCACTGTTGTTGAGATGACTGTTACCATTCTGATTCCTGATCAGCTTCAGAAGTTTGTATTTGATCTTTTAAAATTTCCCCTCTGGAAACTTTTAGGATCTTTTCTTTATCCTTAGTGTACTGAAATTTTATGATTATGAGCCTTGGTATAGGATTTTCTTTTTTCATTCACTAGACACTTTTCAGAGGCCCTTACCTTTCTGTTTTGTAAAATTTTTCTTGTATTGTTTCTTCAGTAATTTCTTCTCCTCTATTTTCTTTCTCTTTCTGGAATGTCTACTATTTAAATGTTGATTTTCTTTGTTGGATTCTTTAGTTGTCTTATCTTTCCTTTTTCTACTTATTTTTTATTCAACTTTCTAGGAAACTTCCTCAGTTTAATCTTCCAAGCTTTCTATTGAGTTTATAATTTTTTGTTATATTTTTAACTTCTGAGAACACCTCATTATTTTCTGAATGTTTATTTTTTAGAGTCTCTTATTCTCAAATTGATGGATGCAATTATCTTGCCCTACTCTAAGGATAACATTTACAGATTTTCAAATGTTTTCTTGTTTCCTTTACTGCCTCTTCTTCTTCTAAGTTTCTTTTATCTACTGGTCTGTTGTGATCTCTTTCACATTCTAGGCACTCTCCAAATGTTGGCTAGTCTTTGTCCATTTTTAAGATGTGAAGGCATTATCATTGTTGTAAGGCACTAAAAAGCTGATGCAAAGCTCTGTGTGCCTATTAGGGGCTTATTGTCTGGTGACAGTAAACTGTGGTGATCAGATGGGAACCAGGCTGTTTTTTTAGAGATCTCCCAAAGCGGCATCTTTAGACATTTCTCTTGAGCTGGTCAGTTTCCCTCATGAAGGATCTTTGAGGAATATAAGGTTGGCTTCTGGTATTATGGAGCAGAGCAGGGTAAGGGGATTGGGGTTCTAAATATTCACACAATCCCTGCTTTCAGTAGGAAGGCCAATAATTATCCTCAGTTGGACCCAGACTCTCCAAATTCCCCCAGGAGCCTGACTGGTTTACTTCTCCAGAGAGCAAATCACTGATCCTGCTAAGTGTGGGAAAAAAAGGAGCCAGACCAAAAAAAAAAAAAAAAAAAAACACTGAGTGGGTAAAGAGTCTGAATGGGCAAGGCAAGGAGGGATAGATGGATCTCACTGCTTCTTTCAGTCTTTTGACCACTTATCTTTTTTCCAGCCCCAATACGTACTTCTGTTTTTTGAGGCACATAGCATCTTCAATTCCTGAACCTTTCCAGAGATCTGGAGTGTAGAGAGACTTGCTTCCTCTTGACATCCTCCCTGTTTTGCTGGCTTTGTTCCAAATTATCTCCGGTCATTTGCTTCTTAGCTTCCAAATTTGTATAGACATTTATTATCTGCTGAATTTCCTCCCTGGTCTTTTGTCTTTGTAGTCCATTTGCTTGTTTTTTAAATACTATACAATCATCTTAGTGGACTTTTGGTAGGAAACAGAAAAAAGCATGTGTCTAGCTAGAAGCTTAATTCCTGGTCTTGGAAGAGACTGATGGGGAAAAGCCTCCCGATTGTGGAACTTGAGCCATTGTATCCCAGGCTAGCCACTGCTGCTTTGGTTCACAGCACACACAAGGAATCTATACAAACTAACCTTTAAGTAATGCTCTTTATGGCTGTCTCCCTGGAAAGCTTCAAGAAGTCAGGCATTATGCACCAGGTAAGCATCCTTAGTGGGATAGGAGTCATTTGGCCAAGTGGGCTGTAAAGTAAATCCCTTCCTTCGTTATTCTGTTGCCAGCTGGCTTCATTTACCAAACATGCGGACAAGTAGTTAAAGTGGCCGGTAGATTATGAACAGCCAGCAGTCAGCCTCCTAGGGCTTCTTGGTGACTTCAGAACCACCACAGTGGTTTGGTTGCTGGGGAAATTCAGGTTTTGGCTTGGCTAAATACAACTTTATCTCTGATAATGTGAAATCATCTTGAAATGCCTGTGTAAAGACTGCGCTCTCCTTTCCCACTTGTCATCTGAAAAACTTATCGCAATTCTTCTGTAATTCTTCTCTTCCTTATCTCCGTGTTCTCAGGGTGCTTTCGATGGGACTCTGGAATTACCTTTGCTAAGAATTGCATTCACTTGTTTAACAGTTGCCCTCTGTTGTTGGACAGGGAGCTCATCGAGGCCAGCAACTCTGTCTCCCTCTACTCCAGTGCCCAGCAGGGTGACTGACACATACATGGGAGCAACCCATGTGTATTTATTGACTGACTGAGTGAAGAGTCTTCTATTAGTAGAACCTATGTATCCTTTTACCAGGATGGTAAACGGACATCCCAGTGATGGGTTTCTAGCAAGCTGCCTTTTGGCTTCACATTGTAACCTCTAGAGACAACTTAAGGCTTTCCTTGGCAGTACCCCTTCTCCTGGGAGAAGGGGCTCAAGTGTAAGTCAAGAACAAAGTAGAATGACAAGACAGAGTTAGCCTCTGCCTTGGGGATGCGCTTCTGGAGGAAGGATAGGAGACTGGGATCCACACTCTTGGCTCTCCCCTTGAATCCTGCTGCTTCTTTGGGGTGGCTGCTGGAGTGATGTAAAGGGCCCATGGCATCTGGTTTTCCTTATCCGGGTCCTTCCTGTGGTCAGCAGGGTTAGACTGTGCCCTGCAAACATTCTGTGCAGGTTTTAACCCAGCGGAGGTCATCAGCCCCGTGTATCTACTCCAGCTGGAAAATTTCTTTATTTCAAGGCATGAAACACTGGGAAGTGAATGATTCTCCTAGTTTAGCATTTGGGTTAAACACAGGCTGTGTTTTCACAGGGGCCCTGCAGAATGTGTTTCTCAGCTCTTATGACAAAAGAATACTGCTGGTAAGGATTAACAAAGAATGTCTTCAAATAATAATCAAGTAAAATAAATAGATAAATTCCAAATAAAATTCCATAATAATGGAAGACCATGTAGTAATGGAAAGGAACTGCCACTGGTATATGCAAAAAGATCATGCGGAGTGAAAGGAGCCAGATACAAAAGATTGTGTGGTGTATGATTCCATTTATATGAAAGTCATGGAAAAGACAAGTCTATGGAGATGGAAGGCAGATTGGTGCTTGCCTGGGGCCAGAGTGGGAGTGGAAATTGACACGGACACAGCGTTTCTGTCTGGAGTAATGGAACTCTTCTAAACTGGATTGTGGTGATGGTTGCAGTATTCTATAAATTAACTAAAAGTCATCAAAATGTGCATTTATATTGGGGAATTGTATGGCATGTAAATTTTACATCTATGAAGCTGCTGTAAGTATGGAAAAAAAAAGAAGCCAGACCCAACCGCGCCACACACACAAAAAAGACTGAAACACACTTCCTTCAACTTAGGAAATGGATGGAAAAGAATTGCTAGGGTTCTACAGCTCTCTATTGATGTAGATTTTTAGGCATGCATCAACCTTAAAGTCTTTTTCCTCTTAATTTAACAACTTTGTCTTCTTGTCCTTCGAGGGATGGAAATGACACAGAATCCCCCTACTGCTAAAGACAGTGAAACCAGAAAGCAAGGCTTGAGGAAGATATTTGGCTCCCTGAGCTGCCTCCCCTACATGTAACCTCTTCAGCTTGCCTGGCCCAGCAGCTTCTTCATCTCCTCTTTTAGCTATTACTTTAGTCATCTAAGCATAGAGCACAAAGACCCAAATTGTCAGTGTCAGCAAGTTCAGCCTACACAGTACAGTTCCAGCCTCATCAAGGCCCTGTGTGCTTCCTTGCAAGACAGTCCTGAAGAGGCAGCTCTGAACAAAGACATGAGGACCCAGATTGGGCACTGGCTGGCCCGAGGCAAGCAGCTTTGCTGGCAGGTCAAGGGCCTAGGTCTGTGAAACTGAAACCACAGAGAAAGAATCAGACCCACCAGAATGGAGAGGTGAAAAATAAGAAAAGAATAGTAGGATAGAAAACATCCTCACAAAAATAGGCCACACTTATCTAGACTTTTTAATACTTTGCAGAATCCTTTCACATTACCTTATTTAATCCTCACAAGCTCTAGGCAGAATTGCCATTAACATCCCCAGGAAACTGAAGGAGACAGGCAAGATAATCAGTGACAGAGCTGGGGACTAAAAGTGAGTTCTTTTGAGTTAAATTAATTATACGCACCATACTATGTATATGTGAGTCCCTATATTCACTAATATATATAGGTGATATGTATATATAATATAGATACCATATTTATGTATACATCTATATACATAAATGTGTGTGTGTATGTGCGCACATTGAATATCCACTGTGTATTAGGCTCCTTTTAAGCCCTTCACATTATATCCTCACCACAACCTCATGAAGTAGCTACTTTTTAGCAGATGAGAAAACTGAGGCACAGAGAGATTTTTGTTCCCCCCTTGCCAAAGGTCACGCAGTATCCAAGTGGCTGAGCTGGGATTTGAACCCACATCATCCAGTGAGCTTTCATGACACCACACAGCCTGCCTCTTGGTCCACCGCATGGGTGAGTTTTGGCTTTGATTTCAGGGTACAAATCGGACTAAAATTCTGGCTTTCTTAGCTCAAGCCCATCAGGCCTGTGCTGCCTTCACCTGCAAGGACTTCATTTCCTGCTGTCATGGCAGCCCTGTCTCATCAGTGTTCCAACCGCTTAGCGTCTGTCTCACTCTCAGGCCCGGCTTCTGTTTCTGCTGCCACCAGCCTCATGGTACCGGCCCTGGAGGAACTGAAAAAGCATGTGGATTTTATGGGCCTATGGATTTTTGAAATGTTATGAATGTTGATTTATTATCTTCTCTACATGTACAAAATGGCCTTCTAAAAACTTTATGGATATATTTACACGGGAATTGCCAACTAAAGAATGTACTGTAATGCAAAGAAATTTGTTGCCAATATTATTGGTTCATTTCAAAGTGATATTGAATCAGGTCTAAGTAAATATTTATGATTTATCTTGAAATGTGACAGAATCATGACACAGTAATTAATTTTACTGTAGGCTGCATTCAGAATGGCTTTGGTAATATATGAGTAGGTGTGTAAAATGTTTATAAGGCTTTCAAAAATAAGCCCAAGGCTTAAATGAAATCTTAATCAGACAACCGAGGAGGAATACAATTGCAATTCTAATTTTGCTGATAGAATTTCTGTAGGAAACAAGGAGTTCCAGAGATTGATATTCATGGCAGAGAATCAGCACACATCATATATTTTATGTACTGTAAAACGATTCGGAAACTTCAAATACACTTATTTTTTAAGAAATGCATGCTTTGAGCTATGGTTACAAAGGAAAGTCTAAATTTAGAAAATTGGCTTTGGTTTAGGGCAAAGGCAGAGAGGAACAGATATTTCGGAACTCTGCAAGAGGCTAAAGGGTAGTGTTCTCGTCTGAAGCCTTCATTTTGGGGTGCTTCTTTCTCTCATCCCCACATTTAATCAGTCAACACATCCTGCATTTTCTACCTTAAAAACATGTTCAGAATCTGACTGCGTCTCACCACCTCCACTATAACCACACGGTCCACCCCATTATCTCTCACCTGGGTTACTGTGAAAGCCCCTGGCCTGGCCTCCCTGTGTCCAGGCACCCTCCCTTCCCCATGGAGTCCGGCATGATCCCTCTTAGATCACGAGTGAGTCCACACCACTTCTCTATTTCCACTGGCTCCCAGTCCCACTCAGACTCCAAGCCAAATACATCAAATACATATGGAGCCTACAGGCCTGACAGGACTGTATTAGGATTCCCTAGAGGGACAGAACTAATAGAATATATATACATATACACACACACACAAACACACACACACACACACATACATAAAGAGGAGTTTATTAAGTATTAACTTACATGATCACAAGGTCCCACAATAGGCTGTCTGCAAGCTTGAGGAGCAAGGAGAGCCAGTCCGACTCTCAAAACTGAAGAACTTGGACTCTGATGTTTGAGGGCAGAAAGCATCCAGCACAAGAGAAAAATGTAGGCTGGAAGGCTAGGCCAGTCTCTCCTTTTCATGTTTTTCTGCATGCTTTATATTCGCTGGGAGCTCATTAGATGGTGCCGACCAGATTAAATGTGGGTCTGCCTTTCCCAGCCCACTGACTCAAGTGTTAATCTCCTTTGGCAACACCCTCACAGACACACCCAGGATCAATACTTTGCGTCCTTCAATCTAATTAAGTTGACACTCAGTATTAACCATCACAAATCCACCTCGTGTCAACTTGAACCCATACACATCTCCCGAGATCATACATAATCTTCAAATAAAGACAATAAATAAGGTAATAATTATGCCTAATATAGTACAACTATCCTTTGTACAACCAGAATGCACCAATCCAAAACCCAATTACTATTACATAAAGTTAACAATACTTAAATGCTGATATGAAGTCAATACATTTTATGTCATATGATTAAAAAAAAGGAAATAAAATGAAGATATTTTCTTGGTACAAGTGTATACACGCACAAACATGTTTTTAACAAAAGAAGGAGGAAACACTTATGACAATTACAGTCCTCATTCCTGCAGCTGGTCATGTGGTCATAGCTGGTATTGATGGCTTCCTTCTATCCATTCTGTTTTCCCTTTGCCTTCAGCAAGCACCTCAGCAGGTCATGCTTTTTTTTTTCCTGGTGGAGTGACCCAAACCTTCATTCCTGAGGGGTCTGGGCCATTTGTAGTCCTGCCTGGACTGGGTTGTTTTGGTTTCCCATTGACCTTAATCACAGGGCATGGTAATACTAAGAGATGCCAATGGGACCTCCTGTACTCCATGCATGCTCTTCCTTACCTCTGTTATAGAGTAGTAGACTGATTTCATCTTGATATTCCGGGTCAATCACCCCAGCCAACACTGTAGCTCCCTTCTTAGCCTATTGACTTAAAGCTAGGAGGATCCCAAAGTGTTCAGGTGGCAATCTTAACTTCCAGTTTAATGGAATCATTATTGTGTCTCCTGGTGGTAGCATTCCTCCCTCTGGAACTAAGGCATTCCGTGATTCCATGGATGGTACTCTTGGCAGAAGAATTGCATGCAGGACAGGCAAACCCATATCCAGAGGAAGTGTCTATTCCAGTGAGGACAAACTTCTGCCCTTTCCATGATGGAAGAGGTCCAATATAATCAACCTGCCACCACCTCACACCCCGAGGAATGATGCCATATCGAGGGCTCAGTGTTGGTCTCTGCTGCTGGCAAATTGGGCACTCAGCAGTGGTTGTACCCAGTTCAGCCTTGGTGAGTGGAAGTCTATGTTCCTGAGCCCATGCTTAACCTCCATTCCTGCCACCATGGCCACTTTTTTCATAGGCCCATTGGATGATGATGGGGTGGGCTGGGGAAAGAGGCTGAGGGGTGTCCACAGAACAGGTCATCCTAGCCACTTGATTATTAAAATCTTCCTCTGTTGAGGTCACCTGTTGGTGAGCACTCACATGGGATACAAATATTGTCACAGTATTTGACCACTCAGAGAGGTCCATGCACACATACCTCTCCCCCAAATTTCTTTGTCACCAATTTTCCAATCATGCTTCTTCCAAGTTCCTGACCATCCAGCCAAACCATTGGCAACAGCCCATGAATCAGTATATAATTGCACATTTGGCCATTTCTCCTTTCATGCAAAGTGCACAACCAGGTGCACTGCATGAAGTTCTGCTCACTGGGAAGATTTCCCTTCACCACTGTCCTTAAGAGATGTCTTAGAAAGGGGCTGTAGTGCTGCAGCTGTCCTCTTTAGGGTGGTACCTGCATATGGTACAGAACCATCTGTGACCCAGAGCCTAGTCTTTTCTTTCTCTGTCAACTGACCATAAGGAACTTGCCATGAGGCCATCAGTGCAGACTGGGGAAGAGAAGGCAGGTGGCAGGAGTGGAAACCATGGGCATTTGAGCCACTTCCTCATGTAACTCACTTGTGCCTTCAGGACCTACTCAAGCCCAATCACATATATATCACTTCCATTTGATGGTGGAACGCTGCTATGCATGCCCCACTTTATGGCTAGATGGGTGAGAAAGCACCTAGTTCATGTTAGGCAGTTCAGGTCACATGGCGACCTGATGACCCATAGTGAAATGTTCGGTTTCCACCAAAGCCCAGTAACAGGCCAAGAGCTGTCTCTTAAAAGGAGAGCAGTTATCTGCAGAAGATGACAGGGCCTTGCTCCAAATCCCCAGAGGCCTCCGCTGTGATTCACCTATGGGGGCCTGCCAGAGGCTCCAAGCAGCATCCCTATCTGCCACTGACACCTCATCCACCATTGGATCTTCTGGGTCTTACGGCCCAAGTGGCAAAGCAGGTTGCATAGCAGCCTGGACCTGTTGCAGAGCCTTCCCTCACCTTCTAGACCACACTAAAAGCTGGCAGCCTTTCACGTCACTCAATAAATTGGCTGAAATAACACATCCAAATGAGGAATGTGTTGCCACCAAAATCCAAATAGGCCCAGGAGGCATTGTGCCTCTTTCTTGGTTGTAGGTGGGGCCAAATGCAGCAACTTATCCTTCACCTTAGAAGGAATATCTCAACAGGCCCCACACCACAGGACCCTTAGAAATTTTACTGAGGTAGAAGGTCCCTGAATGTTAGTTGGATTTATTTCCCATCCTCTGGCACACAAATGTCTCACCAATAAGTCCCGTGTGTTCGCTGCTTCTTGCTCACTGGATCCAATCAGCATAATGTCATCAATGTAATGGACCAGTGTGATATCTTATGGAAGCGAGAAGTGATCAAGGTCTCTCTGAGTAAGACTATGACACAAAGCTGGAGAGTTGATATATCCTTGATGTAGGACAATAAAGTTGTATTGCTGGCCTTGCCAGCTGAAGGCAAATTGCTTCTGGTGGGCCTTATGGGCAGGAATGGAGAAAAAGACATCTGCCAAATCAATGGCTGCACACCAGGTACCAGGAGATCTGTTAAGGAATGAAACCAGATCTGGTACAGCAGTTACAACTGGAGTCACCACTTGGTTAAGCTTATGATAATCAACTGTCATTCTCCAAGAGCCATCTATCTTCCACACGGGTCAAATGGGGGAGTTGAACAGGGCTATGGTGGGACTCACCACCCATGCATCTTTCAAGTCCTTGATGGCACGAATCTCTGCAATCCCTCCAAGGATGCAATGCTGATTATGATTTACTATTTTTCTAGGTAGAGGCAGCTCTAATGGCTTCCATTTGGCTTTTTCCCCTATAATAGGTCTCACCCTACCAGTCAGGGAGCCCATGGGGGCATCCCGCCAGCTGCTAAATATGTCTATGCCAATTATGCATTCTGGCACTGGGCAAATGACCACAGGATGAGTCTGGGGACCCACTGGACCCACTGTAAGTTGGACCTGAGCTAAAACTCTAGTAATTACCTGACCTTCATAAGCCCCTACAATGGGAGGACCACAATGACATTTTGGGTCCCCTGGAATCAATGTCAGCTCAGAGTCAGTGTCCAGTAGTCCCCAAAATGTCTGATCACTTCCCTTTCCCCAATGCACAGTTGCCCTGGTAAAAGGCCAGAGGTCTCCTTAGGGAAGGATGAAAGAAAAATTCACTGCATAAATTGTCGGTAATGTAGTGGGGTCCTTCCTCAAGTCGACTAGCCTCCCCTTCATTCAAGGGGTTCTGGATCTGTAAACTGGCTCAAGTCTGGAAATTGATTGAGGGCCATGATTCTCTGTTTTTATAATTCAAAGTAGTCTTTCGTCCATTCTACCTAGAAATTTTCTCCTTATATAAATTAAGTGGGAATGCAGTAGGCTTCCTATCAATTTCACTTCTAGGAACACCATGATTAATTAGCCAATGCCAGAGCACTACGCGAGTCAGACTATTCTGATTGCTGCTTTGTCTCTGCTGTCCATTCTGATAGCTATGCCCACCTTGCCTTTGACGGTTGAGTGCTGCCACTTGGTCCCTGCTGCCTCGGGATCCAATTATTCCCATTGTATTTCAATTTTGTAGTTGAGTGGCTGTGGTTCCCCCCGTTAGATCTGACATACAGAGAAGAGCAAATACAGGCTCTTCAAAGAGCAGGTGCTGCCCTCACAAATCTACTTTGCATGGCATTGGTAAAGGGTATATCTTCTGGTCCCTCCCAGCTGGGATGAGTAAAATGATTAATCCACTCCACCATCCCAATCTCCCTAAGCCTTTGGATTCCTTCCTCCACATTAAACCAAGGGAGATCAGGCATTTCCAGCTCACTCACAGTGGGCCATCTTTTAATCTATATTTCAGCTAGCCAAGCAAATAAACTATTAGAACCCTTTTTAACTCTCTGAGCTAAAAGCAGAGTACCTACTTAGTGGGCCCAAATTAATAAATTCAGTCTGATTTAACTCTATTTTCCTTCCACCACTATCCCATACCCTTAATAGCCACTCCCATGCCTGCCCTCCAGATTTCTGTCTACATAAATTAAAGAACTCAAGCAGTTCTTCTTGAATGCAGTGCAATTCCTCATGGGTCACACTCTCAACCTCACCTCTAGGGGCCTGCAGGGACTTTAATCTAGTTATAGTTCTAGAAGCAAACAGGGGTGTTGGGGGTGGCTCCTGAGGAGAATCAACATTATTTTGCCTGGCAACTCCCTCAGGAGAGGCCATCTCTGCTGTCTCAGGCAGCACAGGGTTTATCTCCTCAGATAAAGGTGGAAAGGCTGGTGGCAGCATGGGTCAGGGAGGGGATGTTGCCACTACTGGGAATGGGGAAGCTGTTCCTTCTGGCAAAAAAGGTTTATCAGAGTTTACTAACTCAGTGTCCCCAGCTTCATCAGGGTCCGTCCACACGTCCCCATTCACCTCTCACGAGTGGTGAATCAGGAGTGTCAAATGCAGTTATTTTGGATAACTCTCTAAACAGTTCATGCCAAGGACTATCAGTGTTCTCCATACTATTAGAAGTAGAGTCCTTAGCATTTTTGGGTCTAATCATATTAAGCAGCCAACTTCAGAGACCCCCAAACCAACAAAAAACTCCATCCTTAATTTTCTGTTCCTCTAGAGCCACTCCTGGTACCAAAATCTGTATTAGTCAGGGTTCCCTGGAGGGACAGAACTAATAGGACGGAGATACACACACACACACACACACACACACACACATATATATATATAAAGGGGAATTTATTAAGTATTAACTTACATGATCACAAGGTCCCATAATAGGCTGTCTAAAAGCCTAAGGGCCAAAGAGAGCCAGTCCTACTCTCAAACCTGAAGAACCTGGAGTCTGATGTTTGAGAGCAGGAAGCATCCAGCACTGAAGAAAGATGTAGTCTGGGAGGCTAGGCCAGCCTGGCTTTTTCATGTTTTTCTGCCTTCTTTGTATTCGCTGACAGCTGATTAGATGGTGCCCAGGAGAGTAAGGGTGGGTCTGCCTTTCCCAGCCCACTGACTTAGATGTTAATCTCCTTTGGCAACACCCTCACAGACACACCCAGGATCAATACTTTGCATCCTTCAATCCAATCAAGTTGACACTCAGTATTCACCGTCACAAGGACGGCTCTGCTGTCATCTGGCCTACTCCCAGCTCACTCCTCCCTGTCACAGGCACCCTCGTTTCTCAGGCCTTTGCATGTTCTCTTCCCTCTGTCTGATGAGCTCTTCCTCCAGTATCTGCCCCTCTCTATCCCTCCCCTCTTTCAGGTTTTATGCACATGTCACCTTCACCGTAAAATCTCAGCTGACCACCCTTTTAACACGTGCAGACTGCTCCCTACCTGCCAAATTCCCCACCCGCCTTTTCTGCTCTACTCTTTCTTTAGTGCCTATCACCACCAACACTATGTATTTTATTTATTTATTTTATCTAAAATGTAAGCTCCATGAGGAATTTGTGTCTGTTTTGTTTACTGCCGTATCCCCAGCACCTACAATAATGTCAAGTACATAGCAGGCATAAGAGAAAACACGTATTTATTGGATGGATGGAAAGGGATTGGCATCGCTAATGTGTGAGGAACAGGAGTTCTGAGAGAGGAGCTGGGTACTTAGTGGAGGCTCCAGGAATGACTGCTGAGGCAGCGTGGAGACCTCTGGAATCTCAATGTGGAAGCAGCTGAACAATGAGCCGCTGCCAGGTGAACCAGGAAGGATGCTATAAAGCTGATCCCAGAATCGGGGGTGTAAGGGTAGAGGGAACAATACCATGTGTCTTACATTCTACCTGGGTAACATTCTAATTCCACACAGCTTCCTATGCACAGAGCTGAGGCCCTGCCCAGAGCCTTTCTCACTCTCTTGGTATTTCTCAGAAGATTAGTTTCTACGATGGAAACCAGGTAGTTCGAAAGCATAAATCAATATGCTATTTTGCAGTTTACAAAGTACTGCTGTACAACATAATAGCAAAATTGAGCAATTACATTATCTCATGCAGTAATATGTATATTTATTCAGCAATTATCCTGTGCTAAGTGATTTACCTAAGTATCTCCTTTGATTCTCACAGGTTATTATTGTTATCCCCAAGAGTATAGTCATCCAACAACATTTATTGAACACCTACTATTTGCCAGGCACTATGATATGTATTGATGCTGTAAAACTGTATTGGTCTTGCCTCAAGGAACCTACAATTTAATGAATGAGAAAAACATTTTTAAAAAATCAACTATTGCAGCCCATCACTCCAAGGTGATATGTGTTATGAAGGGTGGTGGAGCAGGAAGAGATACAACTGCATCACAAGATCCACAGGAAAAATGAACTCACAGCTTTTTTTAAACAACTTACTTTCTGGGACAGATGAGCTGGCTCATGAGTGTAATCCAAGACTATGAAAGGCCAGGTGGGAGGAATGCTTAGGTCCATGAGTTTGAGATCAGCCTAGGCAGCATGGTGAGATCCTCCTGTCTCTATTGAAAGAGGAAAAAAATGGCCAGGCTTGGTGGTGCACGCTTGTAGTTCTAGCTACTGAGGGCTGAGGCAGGAAGATGACTTGAGTCCAGGACTTTGAGGCTGCAGTGCACCATGATCATGGCACTGTACTGCACTCCAGCCTGGGTGACAGAGCAAGATCCTGTCTTGGAAAAAAAATTCCTACTTTCCTCTTCCTCAATCTTGTAAGGCTCTTTGTTAATTTCCTCTTTTGTCTGATGAATGGACTTTTCCAGGGAAGTCATTTAGTCTACAGACACTATTTTTATTAACAATGACCAGAAATCAGGTTAGGTTACAGGCTATCCTGGGGCTGGTTCAAGGGAGGGGTGATGGAAAATCTTGTGTATCATTCCTTTTCCTTTGGGAGTCTTTCCAAAGAAGGCTTTGTTGCCATGATGCAAGATTTGAAGTCTCTTTGCAGGGGGACCAAAACCCCAGAAATCTACCCACACACATAGACCCTAAGATACTGCCTTTGATATCTCAGAGGAGAGAGTGGGCAGCCCAGAGAATGCAGAATGACATGCTGGGGAAATGGGAAGCAAATATTAGGATGTCTGCTAATGCTTTATCCAAAAATGAGAAAGGAATTAAGCCTCCCTTAAATTTAATATGCAGGTTGACGCATGCATGCTTGCTTGGTCTGTCTGTCTGTTGCTCCCATGTCACATACAGACCTCAAGGGGTATCCTGAGGAACACTGAGTGTTACACACAGTTTGACGAGCCACTCATTGGCTTTCAGAGTATCGTAGCTTATTTGTGCCACTCGAGAAGATAGGCAAATTGTATTATGTAGTCTTAACGAAATGAATCCTGACAAAACGGAGTGGTTTAAGAAGCCCTCTACAAAGAAAGGAGTGTGATGATAACACCCACAACGCGCATGCAAATAAGCAGCAAGAACAGGGCACCGACCCTAATTCAAAATAAGCTCATTGTCAGACATATCAGAAACCACAACAATCGAATCAGATCAGACAAGAAGTTGACAAAAGCAAGTTTTGAAATTATCAAGGGGACAGTGCCTTTACCTCTGCAGGCATTTGTGATAAACCTCATCCTAAGTGTGTATTAAGCCTTAAGATATTAGCTAATAATAGAAATGCATCAATATAATTTAGAGATAAGTAAATACACTCTATTGGAGTATATGTTAAACATTTTTACTGCTTGGGTTATGTGATTTTAAAAAATTGAAGGCCTCCATTTCAGGGACCTCACACTGCTTTAACAAGTCTCGGACTGTTAAGATAATATCCATCTTCATTTGAGCAGAACTGAGGTAGGAGGTGGGACTAGGCTCCGGAGGTGGGGCTCAGACACAGGACCAAATTGAGGACTACCTAAAACAGATCCAGTGTGGAAACACTTCCCCACAAGACAAGCAAACCAGTGTGGCATGTCAGTTTACCGTTGCCATGGCAACACCTGAAAATTATCATCCCCGTCTATGGCAACAACTCCACAGAGGTTACTACCTTCATCCTAGAAATTTCTGCATAAACTGCCTCTTACTTTGCATGTAATTAAAAGTGGGTATGAATATGATGGCAGAACTGCCTCTGAGCTGCTTCTCTGGACACGCTGCCTGACCAGAGGCTTCGCTGCTGCTGCTGTACTCTACTGCTTCATTAAAAGCTGCTTTTTAACACCACCAGCTCACCCTTGAATTCTCTCGTGGGTGAAACCAAAAACCTTGGGCTAAGCCCCAGTTTTGAGGCTTGCCTGTCCTGCACAGAACCAGGTGGCTAGTCTGTGTAGACCTAAGATCAAGGACTTGTTGCTTACAAGCTGCATTTCTTAACACTATCAGAATGCTGATGTTCCCTGAAAAACTGTCTGTGTGTTGTGAGCCTTTGCAAAAATAAATCATATTTTATAACAAATAACCATTTTATACTGTATAATAATAGAAAATACTGAAATGTCATTTTATAAAATCTTTTCTTCATATTGTGAAATTGAACTTATGAACTTTCCTGTCTCCTATATGTATTATTTTTGTTTTTGTCGTATCTTCATCTGACAATGATTTTTCTTTTGGTGGAAGGGAATATGCATAGCTACTCCACATGTAACAGTGTGTCCTTGGTGAGTCATGGTCACAGAAAGTTTAAGAAATGTTCTTTTAGAGCATGTGAATCAATATTGCCTCAATCAGGTGCTTTTTCCTGCAGCCTCCCCTGCTGGGCTACCTTCCTTGACCTCTGAGCATGACCCCAAGTTCAGAGGCTTCCACTGACCCAGCCCCTTGCTGTCCGTTTAAGGACCCAAGCCCAGGGATGAGCCTCTTCCTCACAGGTTAGGGGCTTTCACCACCACCTCCGGGTCTCAGAAAGTGAGAACTGAGAACAGACCTCTGAGAACAGGCACCCCGGGACTTTGTGAACAGGTGCTGCTTAGCTCCTAGAGGAATTCAGAGGGACAACTCCATGGCAGGTTGCCAGCTCCTTGCCTCAAGATATATCTTTCCAGGGGTGGTGGGTAGTTCAGCGGTGAGTCGCTCAAACTAGGCTCTGCTGTTTGGACATGTCACTTAGCCTCAGTGTATGTTGGTTTTCTCATTTGTAAAATGAGAATAATAATAACGCCCACTTCTTGGTCTTGTGAAAATGAAATGAGAATCATATAATCTAATGCACTTGGCCTGATACATAGTAAGTCATCAAAAAATGTGAGCTACTGTTATTGTCATGCATTATATACTTATATACTGTCTCCAGTCGAATAATTGGAAAAAATTTCACTGCTAACATAAAATTGGACTTTGACCACACCTACCTAGAGGGTTGACACTTCTCCCTCCAGAAAATAACATGACCTCATACTATTTATTCTATGTAGAACAATTTAAATATAGTTTACAGAAATGGGATTTAGGAGCAGACAGATCTAGACTCAAACACCAGTTCTGTCACATGTTGCCATGATCTTGGGCAAGCCACTCAGCTGTTGTGGCTCTCATTTGTGCAATGGGCATTTATGTAGTAATACTGAGTTGTGAGAACATGATGTAAGCATAGGATTCAGGATCCCACTAAGCCTGGCACTTAGTGGGATCTCAGCATTTTGTCCCTCTCCCGTTTTCTTAATAGCCATAATAGACACTGATAGAAGAAATAACATTTGTTTAATCCCTATTATGTGCCATGTCCTGGTTAGGATTTTACATAATCTCCCATATTCTTTAAAATGATGTAAAATAAAGTATATATTAATAACACAATTTTGTGGATGAAAGAACTAAGTTCAGAGAATTTAAGACCTTGTTCAAAGGCAATAACTTGAATGCAAAGTCCATGCTATTCCTCCTTCTCACTGGCTGCAACCCCCCAGATCTCTGGAGCAGCAAACACTATATCTGTAAAGGAGAATACTTGGTTTCACCTCTAGTTCCAAACGGTGGTGATTAAACCAGAACCAGCATGAAGGAGTAAATGTTTGGAACTTTTACCATGAGCCTGCAAGACAATGTTACCAGCACAGCCTCTGGTAAGGGGAATACGGTTTGTTTCCCTCCAACCCTTAATTACTGTGACTTCCAAGACATACTCATCCCTGCCAAAGCTTCTACCTACCTCTCCTCTTATCAGCAGTGATGGCCCTGTCTATTTGATCCCTTAGGGGTGGAATGTAGGGGCACAGGACCTGGCTGTCAGGACTTCAGACAATGGTTCTCATTCTATCATTGATGAAAGTTCAGTTGGCAATCCAGGGCGGTCTTCATCAAGAAGAAAGATGGACTGGTAGACCTAGCTATTAAATTTGACCACCATCTGAAATTGATGATCCTACACTAGCTGGATGAGTTATGGTCAACTAAAATTTATGTCACGGAGGAGCCCCTGGGAAGGGTGCGGAGCGGCAGGTGAGGGAAGGTGTTGAGCACAGGACCACATCAGAACCCAGGCAGGTGGTTCCACACTCCCAGCACAGTTGCAAGACAGAAGCCCCAGACAATGTCTTTTAAAAAATAAAAATATTTTCTTCTGATTTTAAAATAATGCATGCATATTATTATTTTTTTAAAAAATTAGACAATATAAAAAGGCTTAAAGCAGGAAATGAAAATTCCACTTTTAATTCTGCCACCTGGTGATGACATTCTGTGTAAATCCTTTCAGACTTTTTTCTGGTCATATACCTGTAGCCCCCGACAATTGTTCTGAAAACAAAAAACATTCTTTCCAAAAGAATATAGATTGATTTTGCTATGGAATGATGATATTCCATTATACAGTTCTACCATTCCATTACAGAGATTCCATTATAGAGGTGTAATATTAAAGATAGCCATTCCTTTCTTTTACATTGTTTCCAATTTTTCATGATTATAAACAAAGCTGGAACAAACACCTGGTACATTTTTGGTATTTCATCCTGTGGTTAATCTTGACCCTGAAATTCCATGAGGTTCCAGGAATCTCAATATCACTTATGTATACCTACTTAATAAATTATGGCTGAAACATTCATTCATTTACTCATTTACTCAGTATATATATATACATACATATACACATACATATTGGATGACCATGACGTTCCAGACACATGCCTATGTCCTGTGGATATGTGATGAATAAAATGGGCAAACTTTCTGCCTCAGAACACTCGCATTTAAAGAGGGGAGTAAATGATGAAATAAATGACAGTGTGTTAGAAGGTTGCAAGTGTTAAGGAGAAAAATGAGGCAGAAAAGGGTGTTTTTCTCTTTTAGTCATTCAGTATTTGTTCCCTGTTCTCTGCCATCATCATGCTTTTCAGTTTAATTCACCAAATGCCTGTTAAGTCCCTATGCTGTGTCAACTGTGCTAGGTATTGGGAATGGGGTAGAGAGTTGTGTGGAATATGGGCCCTAGCATGGACAAGCGACATGTCATCATTTTCTTGCTCATGACTTCACCATTTCATATGTGCATATTTTGTCTTCACAGCTACATTAAAAGGTCCTAGAAGGCAGGAATCCATCCACATTCTTTGTATTCTCCTGAGCTTTTAGTATATTTTTATACAGCTTTAGTGTTCAATAAATGCTTGTTCCACGCTTGTGACATAGAAATAGTGCCAGTGGTTTTGAGAGATGGAAAACTCGGTTCTGATAAGCAAAGAAACGGGTTAAAAAAAAACAACACTGATTAATACTCCAGGTTAATGAGAAAGCCAGCTATTTAGCTCATAGAATTGGCATTTTAAAAAACTTGTTCTAAATCATGTGCCATCTAATCAAATATAGTGATATAAGTATAGTTATAGCAAATACAGTAATTTTAGCAAATCTGGCTGAATAAGTAATACTATTTTTTTTAATAGAAAAACACAAACCAAGCAGAGAAGCATGCTGGGTTTTCAGCTGGCTCTGTGTGGCTCATTTATGCTGCCCCCACATCCTACTAACACACACCCAACTCTGCCTGCAGGGGGAGCTCCAGCACTCGTTTAAATCTCAAGGCCTTCATTCCCTGCGACTGTCAACCTTCCCAGCAGTACCAGGTTTTGAACTCCTTTCCATCGTCCTGGCTAGCAACTGGCTGTTCATCTGCCATTAAAACAACAACAACAACAACAACAACATCTTTGCTATCCAAATGTAGGTAACTCTAAAAGCATGAAGTAGTTCAGAATAAGACTTTGGCTTTAGAGCTATCATGATTGAATACTTAATATTTGTCAGGGATTGTGTCCTGCACGTTACATATATTATTTTTAACTCTCAGAACAAACTTGCAGGAGGGGTCCTATTATCCTTACTATTACCCTATGCAGACAAGGACTCTGCAGCTGAGACAGGTTAAGGAACTTGCCAAAGGTCACAGTGTCAGTGTTGGAGGCAGGTCTGCCAAATTAGGGCCCAAGCACTTCTGCCTTGCACTCTGCTCTCTGTAGCTACCCTTATTTACTTGTCTATTACTTGTTACTATCATCATCATCATTATCATCAGATTATTGTTATAGTTGATGTCTTTCTGGCAGAAGCAGTGCAGTTTTTTGGGTATGTGTGACCTGGGCACACTTTGTTTTTTGAGATGGTGTCTCGCTCTGTCGCCAAGGCTGGAGGGCAGTGGTAGGATCACAGCTCACTGCAGACTTCACCTCCCCAGGCTCAGGTGATCCTCTTACTTCAGCCTCCCATATAGTTGGGACTACAGGCGCACGCCACCATACCTGGCTAATTTTTTGTAGAGATGAGGTTTTGCCATGTTGCCCAGGCTGATCTCAAACTCCTGGGCTCAAGCTATTCCTGCAAGCCCTGTGATATGGTTGGGCTGTGTTCTCACACAAATCTCATTTTGAATTGCAGCTCCCATAATCCTCACGAGTTGTAGGAGATAACTGAATCATGGGGGCAGTTTTCCCCATGGTGTTCTCATGATAGTGAATAAGTCTCACAAGATCTGATGGTTTTATAAGGGGTTTCCCCTTTCACTTGGCTCTTATTCTCCCTTGCCTGCTGCCATGTAAGACATGCCTTTCACCTTCCACCATGATTGTGAGGCCTCCCCAGCCATGTGGATCTGTGAGTTCATTAAATCTCTTTTTCTTTATAAATTACCCAGTCCCGGGTACATCTTTATCAGCAATGTGAGAACAGACTAATACACCTGCCTTGGCCTCCCAAAATTCTGGGATTATAGGCGTGAACCACCGTGCCTGGACTTTTTTTTTAATTTTAAGACTAGTTTTTTAAAGAGTAGTTTTAGGTTCACAGCAAAACTTAGGGGAAGGCACAGAGATATCCCATACCTTCTTCCCTGAAACATGCACAGCCTCCTGCATTATCAACATCCCCCACCAGAATGGTACACTTGTTGCAACTGATAAACCTACATATCGTGATCATCTAGTGTTCATAGTTTACATTAGGGTGTACTCTTGGTGTCGTACATTCTATGGGTTTGTACAAATGCATAATGATGTGTATCCACCATTATATCGTACAGAATAGTTTCGCTGCCCTAAAAATATCTGTGCTCCACCTATTCATCCCTCCCTCCCTGTAACCCCTGGCAACCACTGACTTTTTTTTTTTTTTTTTACTGTTTCCATAGTTTTGCCTTTTCCAGACTGTCATATGGTTGGACATGTACAGTATGTATAGTCTTTTTAGATTACTAATATACATTTACATTTACCTGTGTCTTTTCATGGCTTGATAGCTCTTTTTAGCATCGAATAATATTTCATTGTCTGAATGTACTACAGTTTATTTATCTGCTCACCTAATGAAAGACAGCTTTTGACAACTGCAAATAAAGCTTCTATATATATCTGTGTGCAAGTTTTTATGTGGACATAAGTTTTCAACTCCTTCAAGTAAATACCAAGAAGCATGATTGCTGGATTGTATGGGAAGAGTATGTTTAAGTTTTGTAAGGAACTGTCTTCTAAAGTGGCTGTACCATTTTGCATTCCCAGCAGCAGTGAATGAGAGGTCCTTTTGCTCTACATCCTCACCAGCATTCGGTGGTGTCAGTGTTCTGGATTTTGGCCATTGTAATAGGTATATAGTGGTATCTCATTGTTTTAATTTACATTTTCCCAATAACATATAATGTGGAGCATCATTTTATATGCTTATTTGCGATCTGTATGTGTTCTTTGGTGAGGTATCTGTTGAGGTCTGTGGCCTGCTTTTTTCTTTTTTCTTTTTTTTTTTTTTGGTAGAGACAGATTCTTGCTCTATCACTCAAGATGGAATGCAGTGGCACCATCGTAGCTCACTGAAGCCTTGAAGCCTCAATCTCCAGGGCTCCAGTGATCCTCCTGCCTCAGCCTCCCACGCAACTGGGACTATAGGTGTATGCCACTATGCCTGGCTAATTATTTTTATGTTTATAGAAACAGGGTCTTGCTATGTTGCCCAGGGTGGTCTCACACTTCTGGCTTTTAGTGATCCTCCCACCTTGGCTTCCCAAAGTGCTGGGATTACAGGTGTGAGCTGCTGCCCCTGGCTTTGGCCTGTTTTTGAATCAGGTAGTTTGCTTACTCATTGTTGAGCTGTAAGAGTTATTTACATATTTTGGGTAACAGTTCTTTACCAGATAATTCTTTTGCAAATATTTCTCCTAGTCTGTGGCTTTTCACTCTCTTCATAGTATCTTTCATGGAGCAAAATCATTTCTTTATTTTTAAAATTTTATTTGTTTATTAAATTTCTTCTTCTTCTTCTTTCTTCTTCTTCTTCTTCTTCTTCTTTCTTCTTCTTCTTCTTCTTCTTCTTCTTCTTCTTCTTCTTCTTCTTCTTCTTCTTCTCCTCCTCCTCCTCCTTCTTCTTCTTCTTGTTCGCGACAGATTCTTGCTCTATTGTCCAGATTGGTCTCAAGCTTCTGAGCTCAATGATACAACTTCCTGAATAGCTAGGACTACATGTGGTCACCACCAAACTTGGGTAGAATTCTTAAAATTTTAATGTAGTTCAGTGATGAATTCTTTCTTTCACGGCTCATGCCCTTGGTGTTGCAACTGAAAAGTCATTGCCAAGCCCAAATTCATCTAGATTTTCTCTTATGTTATCTTCCGGGAATTTTATAGTTTTAAATTTTACTTTTAGGTCTGTGGTTCACTTTGAGTTAATTTTTGTGAAAGGTATAAAGTTTGTGTCTACATTCATTTTTCTGCATGTGGCTATCCAGTTGTTTCAGCATCATTTGTTGAAAAGACTGTTTTTGTTTCATTGTATTGCCTTTGCTCCTTTGTCAAAGAGTAGTTGCTTATTTTATGTGGTCTATTTCTGGGCTCCCCATTCTGTTCCACTAATCTATTTGTCTATTTTTTTTTTTGACAAAATACCACACTATCTTGATTTCTGCAGCTTTAAAGTACATTTTAAAGTTGAGTAGTGCCAGTTCTCTGACTTTACTTTTTTCCTTCAATATTGTGCTGGCTATTCGAGGCCCTTTATCTCTCTATATAAACTTTTTTTAAAAAATTGAGATGGGGTCTTGCTATGTTACCCAGGCTGGTTTTCAACTCCTGATCTTAAGGAATCCACCCATCTCGGCCTCCCAAAGTGTTGGGATCACAGGCATGAGCCACTGAACCCAGCCTCTACATATAAACTTTAGAATTAGTTTGTTGATATTTACAAAATAACTTGTTGGGATTTTGATTGGGATTACATTGAATCTACAGATCAGGTTGGCAAGAACTGACATCCTGACAATATTGAACCATCCTATCCATGAACATGGAATATCTTTCCATTTATTCAGTTATTTAATTTCTTACATCACAGTTTCCTCATATACTGTGCATCCTTTGTTAAATATATACCTAAGTATTCCATTTTGGGGGATGCTAATGTAAATGGTATTGTTTTTCATTTCAAATTCCACTTAATAATTGCTGATATATAGGAAAATGATTTACTTTAGTATATTACCTTGTATCCTGAAACTTTGTTATAAATGCTCGTTGGTTCCATAGGGTTTTGCTGTTGTTGATTCTTTTGGATTTTTTACATGGATGATCATGTCATCTGTGATATTTTTTCCTTTTCAATCAGTATATCTTTTATTTTCTTGTCTGGTCTTGTCTTATTGCACTAGCTAGGACATCAAATACAATGTTGAAAATGAATAGTGAGAGGAAACATCCTTCCCTTGTTCTTTATCTTATTTGAAAAGTTTCTAGTTGCCACCATTAAATATTATATTAGCTATTGGGCTTTAGTAGGTTTTTTTTTTTTCATATCAAGTTGAGGCAATTTCCCTTTATCCTTAGTTTGCTGAGAGGTTTTATCATGGATTGGTGTTGGATTTTGTCAAATTCTTTTTCTACGTCTGCTGGTAAGATCATGTAATTTTTCTTCTTTAACCTGTTCATATGATGAATTACATTAATTGATTTTTGAATGTTGAACCAGCCTGTATATCTGGGATAAATCCCACTTGGTTGTAGTGTATAATTATTTTTATACATTGTTGGGATTGATTTGCTGATATTTGGTTAAAGAATTTTGCATTTATATTCATGAGAGATATTGATATGTAGTGTTTTGGTTTTGCAGTGTTTTTATCTAGTTTTGGTGTTAGGGTGATGCTGGCCTCATAGATTGAGTTAGGAAGTATTCCCTCTGCTTCTATCTTCTGAAAACGATTGTGAAGAACTGGTATTATTCCTCCTTTAAAATGTCTGGTAGAATTCACTGATAAACCTGTCTGCACCTGATGCTTTCTGTTTTGGAAGGCTATTATTAACTCAATTTCTTTAATAGATATAGGCCCATGCAGACTGTCTACTTTTCCTTGTATGAATTTTAGCAGATATGTCTTTCAAGGAATTCATCTATTTCATCTAGGTTATCAAATTTATAGGCACAGAGTTGTTCAGAGCATTCATTTATTATCCTTTTAATAGACATAGATTCTGTAGTGTTGTCCCCTCTTTCATTTCTGGTATGTGTCCTCTCTTTTTTTCTTAGTCTGGACAGAGACTTACCAATTTTATTGCTCTTGATTTTTTCAAAGAACAAGCTTTTGATTTCATTGATTTTCTCTACTGATTTTCTATTTTATTGATTTCTGCTCTACTATTTATTTCTTTCCTTCTGCTTACTTTGATTTTAATTTGCTCCTCTTTTTCTGGTTTCCTAAGGTGGAAGTTTAGATAATCTATTTTAGATCTTTCTTCTTTTCTAACTCATGCATTTGATGCTATAAATTTTCCTCTAAACACTGCTTTCACTGCATCTCACAAATTTTGATGTGTTTTCATTTTAACTTAGCTAAAAATATTTTTAAATTTCTCTTGAGATTGTTTTCTTGACCCATGTGTTATTTAGAAGTGTGTTGTTTATCTTCCTGTGGATACAGACACCATGTCTTTGACTGCCTTCCTTTGGTGCAATCACATTTCTGGTAGGCAGTGGATCAGGAAAGCACCAGCTGCTGAGGACCATGTGGAGAAACACTACCGGCCGAGCATGCCCTATCTGACTGTGAGACAAGAGTACAGCAGTGCTGATGTGCACTTGGCAGAGGCCTCTGAGGCTGTGAAGGCTGCCAACATTTCCAAGTTGCCTCTGTGCAGATATATTTGTTGCAGACCAGGTCAGACATCTCAATGTCAACAAGAAGTGATCCTAACCTTGAATCATCATCCTCTGATTTTATGGATCATGGGGTTGCCATGTCTTTACCTGGTCTGGTACTGAAAAACTGTAACCTCTCTAAAAATGTGAGGCTTTGGACCAGAGTCTTATTAAAGCAAACTTGAGTATAGTGGTCTGCATATGGAATATCTAGGGCTCTAAACAAACTAATACATAAAAGTATAATCACTGTCCTATTGAGTTTCATTTTTTTAGCCTGATAGGAAGATATCAGGGATTTCCTGGGTCACAGATGATATAAAACACATTTTGGATGAAAGCTGCCATAAAGCTACTAACTATAATTTGGGATCTTTTCTTAAGTATGAGATACTCGGTGGGGGCTTTATCATGCATTAGTTTGCTTATCTTCTGTCCAGAATAACTTGCTAAGCTTAAATGGAAATGTGAGGTTTTTCAGTTACACATTTTTCTAAAAATAGCATTTTCTTCTGGGATTTGACTACCAAATGAAGACATTTAAATGAAGTAAAGGTTATTTATCAAAACTTTTAAAAAGTGTGCCGCTTAATCTCCACATATTTGGGGATTTTCCAGAGATCTTTCTGTTACTGATTTCTAGTTTAATTCCACTGTGATCTAAGAGCAGGTACTGCATGATTTCTGTTCTTTTACATTTGTTAAGTTGTGTTTTATGACCCAGATTGTGGTCTGTCTTAGTGAATGCTCATGTGAGTTTGAGTAGAATGCTGTTGTTGGATGTAGTCACCTGAGTAGTCTGTAGTTGGTCATTATATCCAGTTGATTGATGGTATTTTATTTGCTTTTTGGTTTTTATTTTTATTTATTTTTTTATTTTTTTTAGAGACGGGTCTCACTCTGTTGCCCAGGCTGGAGTGCAGTGTTGTGATTATAGCTTACTGTAGCCTAGAACTCCTGGGATCAAGCGATCCTGCTGCCTTAGCCTCCCAAATTGGAATATAGGTGATGATATTGCTGAATTCAGCTATGCCTTTATTGATTTTCTGCCTGCTAGTTATGTTCATTTCTGATAGAGGAGTGTTGAAATCTCTAATTATAAAATTAGATTCCTCTATTTCTCTTTGCTGTCCTCTCAGTTTTTGCCTCATATAGTTTGATTTTGTTGTTAGGCACATACACTTTAACAATTGTATGCCTTCTAGGAAAATCTACCCTTTATCATTATATAATACCTTTCTTTATCACTGATAACTTCTCTTGCTTTGAAGTCTGCTATAACGTAATATAGTTACTCCTGCTTTCTTTTACGTTATCATGATATAGGATGGATTCTCCATCCATTTACTTTTAATCTATAATTATCTTTATATTTAAAGTGGGTTTCTTGTAAAAAATATAGTTGGATGGGTTTTTTTGATCCATTCCAATAATCTCTTTTAATTGATGTATTTAGACCATTGATGTTTAACATGATGATTGATACAGTTGTGTTAATATCTAAGATATTTGTTCCTATTTTCTTTTTGTTGCTCTTGTTCTTTGTTCCTCTGTTGTCCACTCTTTTTCTGCCTTTTGGAGTTGTAACTGAGCTTCTTATAGGATTCTATCTTCTTTCTTAGTGTATTAGTATGCAGTCATGTGCCACATAATGATGTTTTGGTCAATCACAGACTGCATATATGACAGTGGTTCCATAAGATTGTAATACTGTATTTTTACTGTACCTTTGCTATGTTTGGATGTGTTTAGATACACAAAACTTTCCACTGTGTTACAATTGCCCACAGCATTCAGTATAGTCACATGTTGTGTAGGTTTGTAGCCTAGATAACAAAATAACTCCAACTTCTTCCCCCAGTCCCTTGAATCATTGTGTGATTTATTTCATTTCATCATACAAGCATACATAAGCATACATGCATAAGCATACTTAATCAAATACATTGTTGCTATTAATATTTTGAACAAACTGTTACGTTAGGTCAATTAAAAATAAGAGAAATAGGTTGGGCACCGTGGCTCACACCTATAATCCCAGCACTTTGGAAGGCCGAGGCAGGTGAACTGCTTGAGCCCACGAGTTCAAGAACAGCATGGGCAACATGGCAAAATGCCATCTTTACAAAAAGTACAAAAATTAGCTGGGTGTGGTGGTGTGTGCTGTACTCCCAGCTACTTGGGAAGCTGAAGTGGGAGGATCACCTGAGCCCAGAAGGTTGAGGCTGCAGGGAGCTGAAATTGTGCCACTGCAAAAAATAAATAAATAAATAAATAAAAGAATAAAAATAAAAGTTTTTATTTTACTTTCATTCATTACTTCTTCAGTGCTCTTTCTTTCTTTATGTAGATCCAAGTTTCTGACTTACATTATTTTCTTTCTCTTCAAGGAACTTCTTTCAACATTTATTGCAAGGCAAATCTACTGGCAACAAATTCCCTCAATTTTTGTTTGTCTGAGAAAGCCTTTATTTCTCCTTCACTTTTGAAGGATAATTTCACAGAGTACAGAATTTTAGGTTGGTGGGTGTTTTTCTCTCAACACTTTAAATATTTCACTCTTCTATTCTTGCTTACATGGCTTCTGAGAAGTTGCATGCAATCTTTGTCCTTGCTTCTCTATAAGGAAGGTGTATTTTTCTCTGGTTTCGTTCAGGAGTTTTTCTTTATCTTTGATTTTCTGTAGTGTAAAAATATATACCTAGAACTGTTTTGTGGTTTTTTTTTTTTTGTCTTTGTTTTTTGGCATTTATACTGCTTGATGTTCTCTGAGCTTCCTGGACCTGTGGTTTTGGTATCTGACATTAATTTAAGGGAACTTCTCAGTCATTATTGTTTTAAACAATAATGTCCTGTCTGTCCCTTTCTTTCGTTTCCATTATGTATATTTCCATTATGTGCATTTACACCTTTTGTATTTATCCCATAGTTCTTGGATATTCTGTTCTGGTTTTTGTCAGTCTGTGTTCTGTTTGCATTTCAGTTTTGGAGGTTTCTACTGAGATATCCTCAAGCTCAGAGATTCTTTCCTCAGCCTTGTCCAGTCTCCTAATACGCCCATCAAGGGCATTCTTCATGTCTGTCGCAGCGTTTCGTCATCTCTGGCATTTCTTTTTGCTTCTTTCTCAGCATTTCCAACTCTCTGCTTTCATTGCCCATCTGTTACCACATGCTGCCTACTTTATCCATTAGCTCGCTTAGCATCTTACTTACGGCTGTGTTAAATTTCTTGTCTGCTAATTTCAACTTCCCTGCCATATCTGGTTCTGAGGTTCGCTCTGTCTTTCCACAGTGTGTTTTTTGCCTTGTAACTTTTTCCTGAGAGCTGACATGATACGGTGGGTAAAGTGTACTGATGTAAATAGATCTTTGGTATTGCGGTGGCAAGGTTCTGGGGAGAGGAGAAGCATTCTCTAGTGCTGTGAGTAGGTCTCACTCTTCTAATGAGCCTGTGCCTTGACTGTGTGAACTGTTCCTGTGTTTCTTAGTCCCCACACTGCCCTTCAGTGTGACAGGAAGGTTGGGGTGGGCTGGAATTGAGTATTTCCCTTCCCCCAGGTCAGCTGGCCTTCAATGAAACCCCCAACAGGTTAGGCTCTGGCTAACTAGTTTCTCCTGAAGGCAAACCTTGTTAAGAAGAGCAGAATGCTCTGGAGTGTTCCCAGTGGGTTCCATTTCTCCTCCCCGTGTCAGAAACACAATGGCCCTTTTCTCTGATATGTACTGTGCAGATCTGGTAGAGCTCCTGGAGGTCAAACTCACAAATGCATGGGGCCCCTCCCCATCCATCGGGCCCCCTGGAGTTTGTAACGCTCAGACTTTTCCAGACTGAGCTTCCAGCAGTTTGTCAATGACAGTTCTGGTTTTGCTGCCCAGCATTGGTTCCTACAGAGGTTTGTGCTTGTGAGTTTCTGTTCCGAGGTGTGTGATTTTTTGCATCTGCCAGTCTCTCTAAGTTAAGGGGCAATGGTTTGCCCAGTGACCTCACTTCTCTTATGGATCTAAGAAGAGATGCTGATTTTTCAGTGTGTTTAGTGTTTTACTTGTTTCTGGGGTGGTGACTTCTAAGCTCCTTATATGCTGGACCAGAAACTGGAGCGATAGTACAGTTTGACATGCCATTTCCTTCAGATTTAACCCTTAGCCCTTCCTCTGCTGTCTCCCCTTTCCCATGGCTCCTCTCTACAATCTGCCCATCCAGGCTTGCAACGCTGTAGTAAGGACCCATGGGCTCTTTTCAGTACTTTCTGGCCCAGGGCCCTCTGAGCTGAGCAGGCCTTCTCACAGGCGGAATTCCCATCAGGCAGACCCTAGCTGTTCACTGGACCGAGCACAGCTTTTGATTCAATTAATTGCCATCTGACTTGAGCCTTTCGTTTTGGCTGAGATTCTACCAGCGTACCCTCAGATGTGGGAGCACCTGGAAAGAAATACATTGCTAGTTTTTCAGGCTCCCATCTACAGACTGACATAAAGACTTTAGGATGAAATGGGGCTCTCCCCAGTGCCCACCACAGTACCTGGGCGCCAGTAGGTGCACATAATTTTTGAGTGAATAAATGACATTATTCACTCAAAGTGTTTTATTAACTATTGAAAACCTTTCCTGCAGAATGCAATGATAAGTTTCAGAGGAGCTACAGCCTGAGCTAACATGGAAAACTATGAAGACAAAATAATTGAGTCAAATAAGCAAAGTGGCTGACTTTGCTCGTCATGAGCCTAATTAGTGGGAGAATCCTAAAAATGTATTTAGCAAAAAAAGGTTATTATCTTTGGTATAAAAACTTCTTTTGGCTGGGTGCAGTGGCTCACACGTGCAATCCTAGCACTTTGGGAGGCCAAGGCGAGTGGATCAGTTGAGGTCAGGAGTTTGAGCCCATCCTGGCCAACATGATGAAACCCCATCTCTACCAAAAAATACAAAAGTTAGCCAGGTGTGGTGGCATGCGCCTGTATTCCCAGCTACTAGGGAGGCTGAGCCAGGAGAATCGCTTGAACTCAGTAGGCGAAGGTTGCAGTGAGCCAAGATCATACCACTGCACTCCATCCTGGGCAACAGAGACGCTGTTTCAACAAAACAAAACAAAACAAAAAAACTTCTTCTACCATGTTCCTAGAGCAGATTGTGGCACCAGGGAGAAGTCAACTCCGTATTTTGTATCATCATTGTTCTAGTATTAAAAAATTTCTTTAAAAAAAAACTTTTAAAATTATGTAAATAATACACATGTATTATAAAAATAACAGAAAATGCTGATAAAAATTAAGAAAATGTAAACATCATTAATAATTTCACCACCAAGAAATAATCACAACTATCACTCTGGTATATTTCATTTTAGCATTTCCACATGCATTCATAATGTAGATGAATTTCAACATGAATTTCAACAGTGGGAATGCACACACAGTTTTGTATCATGCTTTTTAAACTTAATGTTTGATAGTATTTCTCCATGTCATTAAATATCCTTGAAAATCTTGATGTTGAGTGAATGTAGAAGATTCTATTGTATGGATGTTGAATAATTTATTATGGACATCTTCTCTTATGGTTTCTACTTTTTGACTATGTAAATAATCCTACAATGCATATCTCTGTACAAAGTTCTTGTATACACCTATGATTATTTCCTTATGAGCTTTCTCTCACTTTTAAACTTCAGATTTGCCTACTTCTAAGGCAATAATTTTCAAGCAGTTGAGAATTGGACCCTTAGAAGGGTTGGCAAAGAGAGGCATATATGCAATTTGAGAAACCTTATTCAAACTTCCAGTTTTACTTGTTTTTAAAAAGGTATTTAAGAAACATCAAGGCTTCTTGTTTTTGTTAAGATATTTAACTGTTTTAAAACCATATAATAAAACATAGGATTTTGTTTTACTGAAGGAGGAATGGGTTAAAAACATACATTCATTAAAAAAAAAATTATTGAACACCTACTACATGTGAGGCCCTGTGCAGGGCTCTGGGGATCCACTGTGAACAAAGCAGATAGGTTGAGAATTACATACTAAGATTTACATATAATATTTTTAAACTTCTAATGGCCTGTACAAATTGTTGTTTTCTTTTTTGTTCCTTTCATTTGGAGCAAATTGCATTTGCTTTGAGATTAAAGGGATTACATATATAAAGCATCTGGTGCAGTAGGTCTTTAATAATAGCAATTGCCCTCTACCTTCCTATACCCCTGAAACAGAGTGTTCATTTATTCGCTGGCAGTGCTGGGCCACACAGCCCGCCCTGAGAGCCAGCACGCACTTACTAGCTGTTGACCAGAGCCCTCCTCTATGGATCCAGGATCCAGGCACTGTCACCAGACTCTCAGTGAAAACCAGTATCACTCACCTTGAAGAATCCACAACTGCCAGACTTTGAGGTTCAATGCCACCTGTAACCTGAGTGGTAGGCCTGTGTAAAACATTCTCTTTAAAACTTAAATGGAAAAGTTTTGAGCCATCCAGTGTTCCCTTTGCATTTTATGTCACTATTAACTGTCCTACTAAACCTCAGAGTCACCGATGCCCAGTTCCCAAGAATCAGTTCTTGCTTTGGGAACTTCTCAAAAGCTGGAAAGAGCTTTGGCCATTTCAGAGCAATGCACAGGTGGCTAATGTGCTTAGGAGGTGGAAGGATGAAACTGTCTTCATGCAATGGGCCAGCTACCCTCCTGCCCCACAGAACTCCGGGGGACAGATACAAGATTACTTGAGGGAGTAAAGTTCTTAGGGTCCATTTTTTTTTTCTTTTCGGTGAGCACTGACCCACTGTTTTCTCAGAGGGAAGCTCATCTCTTCTGTGCATTGTCCATCAGTGTGGACCTGCTGTTAGTCCAGCTGCACAGCCAGGTGGCTCTGCAGGATTCCTAGAGCAGGGAAGTGGCTTATTTTGTGGAAGTTCTAGGTGGTCCTGGTAACCCGTAAGTTCTTGACAACATTGTCCTCAAAAACTAAAACTTTAAAAAGTCAGTTTCTGGCCTTAATGAAGTAAAACAAAGACGTCTGCTTGAAGCAGCTGGTGGAACTCAAAGCAGGGTTATTGGTAAGGACTAATGTGATACTAACTCTTTTCATCTTCTGTGTCACCCTCAGTGTCTTTTCTTGCATGTATTTTTCTCTCTCAGGGGCATTTAAATTTTTTAAAAATCTTTTTGAGAGCCTATTATAACACCAAGCTTCCTAAAGTAAATGTAACCAATTGTGGAAAAATTATTAGCTAAGTTTCTTTTATTCACATTAGAGGGTATTTGAAACATTTATCTTCCGACCACCTTTGATAGATCATGGCCCTTGATAAGTCTCCAAGGATAGATTTACTGCTAGTGAAACATATGATGTATTCTGCACTTCAGTGGAGCAAGGTTGGCCCCACACATAGCTGTAATGGAAAATGAGGCAGCGGGATTTATATACTTAATTAAAAGTAGCAAACTCTCAAATCCAGACCCACAAATTGACTTTTAGAATTCTGGTTGCTGAAAGAGTTGCAAATCAAAGCAGTGTGGGGTGAAAGTTCATTTCTCCTTGAGTCCAGTGCTTTAAAAATGGAAAGCTTTCACTTGGTATTAATTTCACTTATAATAAGAACACAAATGTAGTCTGAATTATATGACCACGTATAAATCTGATTTATGAAAATATGTCAAAGAAGCTCTAAGGATCAGCAACTGACGTAGCTTGAGAAAGAAGATCACAGAATTGTCTAGCTAATAACCCTTAGAGTATATAAGATACAGAATTTAAAATTTGTTGTATTTGGATACAATTATCAAAAATAAATGAATCTGGAAAAATGCAAAATTACAAACAAGGGTGGGAAGCTGAATTTACTGGTGTTATCCACACGAGGCCACAATCAATTTGTTTTCACTATTATTCTGTTGTTCTGAAAATATTGTTCTGAATTGATAGCTGGCTCCCATGTCCTTGTATCACTCCATTTTATTATCATTCTGGGCCTTTTGAAGGACATAACTGCTTTTTAATCACACTAGCAACATGAACCATAATGATCTATTTTTTTCTTCATAAATGCCTTAAGACTGTCAGTACCCTAATATCCTTTGAGCAGTTTGAGGACAGGGACCATGCCATTCAGCCTGTGTATCCAGCTCTGGGCTTGGCACAGGGCACAGAGGGGCTTGGTGACCATAATGAGTTCAACTGGATTATAGGAGCCAACACATGCAGGCTTTGGTGGCCCCTGAGCCTAAGGAAAGCAAGTGATTGGATTATTCCATTGTCTGGGAAGTATCAGAAACAGGGCTAGGGACAGATGTGGAATCTGCATGTCTTGTACCTTCAGTAAGGCAGAGGCTCATTTTTTGTGACTTGAAGAGAGGTAGATTCAGAGGCAGAGAAACTGAATAGGCAAAAATGTAGAACACAGGAAAGATTGCTAGAGAGGCTCTAAATGTCTTTGTCGCAAAAAGAAATGTGAACCTTACCATACAGCTTAAAGTCTTCAGCTGGTCTCCTTCAAGGTTGAGTGATTCTCTGCCAGAGAGAAGACGGATGACTGGGGGAGCTAATGATTTCCCTATTATCAGCTGCAAACTTAATGCTGTATTAGTTTCTATAAATATTTGGCACGTGAGTAGTAAGTAGGGAATAATGATCGCTCCAAATTATTCATTTGTTACTCTGTTAGTGGAAAATATAATGTCAGCTGATGCAGTCAGCTTGAATCAAGATCTGTGATGCAAGCAGCAGGCAGATAGAACGCCAGGGGCTGCAACAGAGGGTCCAAGGTAGACTGATGGGTGAGAAGAACCCTCCTGAGCCTGCTGGCTTCCCTTCTGTACTATGCCCCTGCGGTTATCTTCAAACCAACTCCAAGCCCTGCCGCTTATAGCTCTTTAAAATACCCCAGTCTCTTCTTAAAGTAGGACTTTAAGCTACTCCTCTTGGCACTGCAACGGTACCCAGGGTTGCTGGGGCATGCCAGAGCCTTTGACCAGGGTTCCCTGGACAGCCCCACTTTCTTTTTCTCCTATGTCTGTCCTATTAATAGACTAGTTCCATACTATAGGCAGGCTTGGATTTGGATCTGTAAGACAAGTTGGAGAAGGTAACTCATCTCTTTGAGACTCAGTGGCTTGATCTCTAAAATGTACGGTGATCAACCGTCCAAGGTTTGTCTGGGACACAGGACTTGTAGTGTTAAAACTGGGAAAGTTCCCAGCAAAGAGCGATGTGCGGGTCACCCTACATAAGCAGGAATACTAACACCTCATCGGGTGGTTGAACTGAAATATTGTTTGTAGAGTAGCAGACAGGAAGTAAGTGGTCAGTAATGCTAGTTCCCACCTTCCTCACTCAGCTTGGTGAATTTTGAAACAAGGGTTTGTGAAACACCTCCAGGTACCGCTTTAGGTGTTGCGGGGGCGGTGAGCAAGTGAAGTCAAAGACACAAATCCTGGCTTCAGGGTGTCCCCAGTCCATTTGGGAATGTAACAGTAATACACATGAAACTGCAATTTTATTTACTTATACTTTTATGCTTCGTTTCCTTCCAAAAAAGGGTTGGATTGGAGGAAGCTCAGAATAAAAGTACAGATACATGAAAATAAAAGTTGAAGGACAACCACGTAATTAAAGGAGACAATGGTGGACTAATTATACTAGAAACCCAAGGCTAAGGAAGTCTACTCCAATGGAACACAAAGCCAGAGAACAAAGCAACAGAGGGAAGACTAAAATGAAACAGTAAATTATACGGTGTCAGCACCACATGTTTCAGATAGTGCTAGAAGTTCAAGGTGGTGTTTGGTGATGATTTTCCTCCATCTGGCTTTATGACCATGGGCAGGTTACCCACTCCAGGCCTCGACTTCTTAATTTAGAAAACAAGGACAATAATTTTTGTGACAAGACATCACCTATTAATGCATGTGTGCTTCCAAACTCTCCTCTTCCCCTACCCATTAGGTGGCTGTGTCATCCAAGTTTCTCCCAGGGTGCAGGAAGAACAAGGGCAAGCCGGGCACGGTGGCTCACGCCTATAATCCCAGCACTTTGGGAGGCCGAGGTGGGCAGATCACCTGAGGTCAGGAGTTAGAGACCAGCCTGACCAACATGGAGAAACCTCATCTCTACTAAAAATACAAAATTAGCCAAGTGTCGTGGCGCATGCCTGTAATCCCAGCTACTCAGGAGGCTGAGGCAGGAGAATCGCTTGAACCCAGGAGGCGGGGATTGTGGTGAGCTGAGATTGAACCGTTACACTCTAGCCTGGGCAACAAGAGCAAAACTCTGTCTCAAAAAAAAAAAAAAAGAAAGAAAGAAAGAAAAAAGAACAAGGGCAAACTGTGAAAGATAATTTTCAATTTCTTTTTTTAAAAATTTCCTACTTTTATTTTAAGTTCAAGGGTATGTGTGTGCAGGATGTGCAGGTTTGTTACATAGGTAAATGTGTGCCATAGTGGTTTGCTGCACAGATCATCCTGTCACCCAGGTGTTAAGCCCAGCATCCATTAGCTATTCCTGATGCTCTCCCTCCTCCAACCCCCTACCCT
>CAUYLG010054415.1:0-11900 GCA_963573385.1 Cacajao melanocephalus
TCAAGGCTCACTGACAGTCACCAGAAACTAGGAAAGAGGCATGAGGCACTCTCTCTTCAGAGCCACAGAAGGAACCACCTTGCTGACACCTTGATTTAAAATTTCTGACCTCCAGAACAATGAAAGAATACATTTCTGGCCCGGGTGCGGTGGCTCACACCTGTGACACCAGCACTTTGGGAGTCTTAGGTGGGTGGATCACCTGAGGTCAGGTGTTCAAGACCAGCCTGGTAAACATGGCAAAACCCATTTCTACTAAAAATACAAAAATTAGCTGGGCATGGTAACACATACCGATAATCTCTGCTACTTCAGAGGATGAGGCAGGAGAATTGCTTGAATCCAGGAGGCAGAGGTTGCAGTGAGCTGAAATTGCACCATTGCACTCCAGCCTGGGCAATAAAATGAGACTCCATCTCAAATAATAATAATAATAATAATAATAATAATAATACATTTATGTTATTTTAAGCCACAAATTTTGTAGTAATTTGTTACAGCAGCCCTTGGAATCTGGTACAATGATTAAAGGCTTTCTCAAATAACATCCACACAGCCCAGTATACTTAAAATTTTCTTGTTCTAAGTATTACACTTAGTAAACCATAATTAAGTTCCCTGTTATGAATCTAGCTTTGTATGAGTGCAGTGGTGGATACACATATGCATAATATATTATAGACATACAGAGGATCAGACACAAAGTTGGCAAGGTTAATAGCACAGTTCCTGTCACATAGAAAGGACTTGAATTTGGCAAATATTAAAATATTAGGGATAGAGATATATCCATGCCACTCTCCACATCCTTCTATATGTCTCTTGATAACTCCTCTTTAAACTGAAAAAACTGTAAATGTAATTTGTTAGAGCCCAGGACATTCATTGAGCCATGTTTTACTAGTGAGCAGTGTAGCTATGCCTTAAAGGTTAAGTCCCCTGCATACTCTTACACATCTCACTTTTTTGGGTTTCTGTGGAAGGTAATTCTACAGTGTCTGGCCCCTGCCTTCCAGCTATTTCTTCTACTCTATGGAGTTAGTTGGATGAGTGAATTCTGGGCTCGCTTGCAGCCAATCAACCTCAACTCATGGGAATCTGGAAGCCAGATATTTCATTTAGATCTGAAGACATAAGCAGATTTATTTTAACTCATGTTTTCTCAATGTAGATTCAAGTAAGTTGTCATTAAGCATTTTATTTCCCCGACACTTCTAAATTGTGAATTTGATTCTCATCTGGCCATTGTTCCTTTTGTATAAAATTCCTTGTCAGGAAACCTCTAGTGGAAAATAATTAAGGTTAAGATTACCAACACTTCAGCCATGGTTTATGACTTAAAATGATAAATATATTTAAGTAAATTTTGGATAAATAATTGAATGCAAAATAGATAACTGCCACAGCCCTTTGGGTATTAACTGATGATCATGTCACAAGCTGGCTTACAGAGAATTTTCTATGTATCATCTAATGAAATAGCTTCATGAAGAAACTTTCTTAGGAAAAATAATATGGAGAGACGTAAGGCAAAGAGGATAAGAAAATATTGAAGACATAGAGGCTTCTGCCTCAAATGAGTGCACATTCTTTTTGGAGAGATGGAATCAGTAGAAAAGGTGCAGCCAGAGATGATAAAAATAAAGCCCTCACCCAGACTTTCCCATTGGAATCAAATGGCTGGACCAAGGACAAGATACCACCCATTGCCATGTTTCATTTGGCCATCACAATGCTTAAAACAACATTCAACTTTAAACCCTTTGTGCAGAGCAAGACTTCTTCATTAGACACGGTTCTTATCACTCTCTGTGTCTTGCACCTGGCCAGTTTCTCTCACTTATATTACCTGTCTGGCATCTAAGGGCATCTGAGCATGGGACTGAAACTGCTTTTGCAAAATTATAACTGGGGAAATTATGTCAGACCTAACCGACTCCATCTTCCTTCTAACCTCTAAACTTTGTTCATTTCTGGCTGTAGGCTGAACTAACCTTGGGAAGGTATTCAGTTTGTAATTTAAATTCTGAAACAAAATGGGTAATAGCCCTTTCCCAAAAAACCCCTTCTTGCCAGGGGACCAGTCTGCCTTTGCAGGACAAATAAGTTAGCTACAAGATCGGATATCATGGTTTGGGGGCCATGCCACCTCTGGCTGCAAGAGTCTGAACCTCCCCAGATTGCTCCTGGGAGTAATGTCACTATTGTAAAACCTAAGATCATTGCTTGAAATATTTTGCAGACCCTGCCTGAATTCCAACGCAGCGGATGACACCACCCAGAACTGGCTCAAACAGTTCTGTAATCCCACCCAGGATCAGAAGTCAGCAAAAAGAACTCACTTCCACCTCCTGTGATTTCATCTTCAGTCCAACCAATCAGCACTCCCTACTTTCTGAGCCCGTATCTGCCAAATTTTCTTTAAAATCTCTGATCCCTGAATGCTCAAAGAGACTGAACTGAGTAATAATAAGACTCTGGTCTCCTGCACAGCCTGCTCTACATGAATTACTTTCGCCATTACAATTTTCATCTTGATAAATAGGCTCTGTCTGTCGAGGCAGTGGGCAAGGTGAACCCACCGGGTGGTTACAAGACCCCTGCCCTGAATGTGTGCTGTGGGGAGGCCAGGAAGACACCTGTATAGGCAAGCTGTCATTAGCCAAGTGAGGACATCCTAGAGTGTCCGTTTAATGAAGATAAAGATAGATTAGTGTGTGCTTTGCTCTTATGACATCTAGGGAATCAAGAGAATGTCTAAAGAATCAATCTTATTTCCATAAGAAGGAAACAGGGAAATATAAAAAGAAATAGTCTCTGTCATCATGGGGCTCTCTGGGCAAAATATTTTACAGTATATAAAGTACACTTGCTCATTTTATGGCCTTTCAGTTTGGTTCTTATGCTATTATCTTCACAAATAGGGAGGAAAATTGCCCGTTTGTGGTTAACTGTAAATGTCAGTCCCTCCCCATCCCCATGTTGTCGATATCCTAATCCCTGGAACCTGTGATTATGTCTCCTTGCATGGGAAAGGAATTTGCATATGTGTTTAAAATTAAGGATATTGGGATTATCCTTGATTTTCTGTGTGAGTCCAACGTAATTACAAGTGTTCTTAAAAGAGGGAGGCAGGAGGGCAATAAAAAACAGTTTAGACTGCTGGCTTTGAAAATAGAGAAAGGGACGACAAGCCAAGGAATGTAGTTATTCTCTAGAGGCTGGGAAAGGCAAGGAAACAGCTTCTCTCATGAAGCCTCCAAAAGGAAAGCAGTCCTGCCTATAACTTCAATTTTATACTTCTGAAATCCAAAACTGCAACATAAAAAAAACATACTGTGTTGTTTTTTAAGCCACTTATAGTTGTGGTAATTTGTTAAAGCAGCAATAAAAACTCATACATGAATCTAAAGCCCTTTGAAGAAAAGGAAGCCGTTTGAGGGAAGAACAATGATCCAAGTCAGGGGACCTCAGCCTCCCTAGTAGCTGGAATTATGCATCACCACACCCAGCTAATTTTTTTGTATTTTTAGTAGAGACGGGGTTTCACCATGTTAGCCAGGATAGTCTTGATCTCCTGACTTCGTGATTCCACCCGCCTTGGCGTTCCAAAATGCTGGGATTACAGGTGTGAGCCACTGTGCCTGGGAATAAAATAATGTATGTATATAAATATACATGTATATATACATGTATACACACACACACACACACACACACACACACACACACACTCTAAGCGTCTTCTATGTACTACATAAGGCTAAGTTCCTGTCATCAAGAAGCTTCACATAGGGTAAGGGTGGAGAATTGAAGAACGATAAATACACATGCAGATAAGAAGTAATGAAAACCTAAAGAGTGTTGTGGGGAAGCGGGAAAGCAAAAAAAATTTTTTTTTTAAAAAGATACCTAGTTCAGCATCCAGCATAAGAGGGGCTTAGGCAAATACATGTGTGTGTGTAGGGGTGTGTATGTGTGTGTGTGTGTGTGTGTAGACAGATAGACAGATGAATATTATAAATATTATATATAAATGAAAGGAGAGGCCAGGGGCAGTGGCTCACACCTGTAATCCCAGCATTTTGGATCGCCGAGGTGGGCGGAATCACGAAGTCAGGAGATCAAGACTATCCCGGCTAACACAGTGAAACCCCGTCTCTACTAAAAATACAAAAAAAATTAGCTGGGTGTGGTGACGCATAATTCCAGCTACTAGGGAGGCTGAGGCAGGAGAATCGCTTGAACCTGGGAGGCAGAGGTTGCAGTGAGCCAAGATCGCACCACTGCACTCTAGCCTGGAGACAGAACAAGAAGAAAGTAAGAAGGGAGGGAGGGAGACAGGGAATGCAAAAGAAAGAAAAAAGAAAAGCCCCAATTTTTTGTGTGTTCTGTTTCTCACGGTGTAAATACTCTCTTGATGGCTCATTCCTACCTCGCTGACCATCACTGTACACTGAGTGTTCACGATTGGCTCTTCAGGACTTGCACAAGCCAGGTCCAGCACATACCTGGATCCCTCTGGTTTCTTACTGGGCAGTTGATTGAAAACAGGTAGACCAGTCTGAAACTGATAGAATGAACTGCTCTTTGTCAGAATTGGCCATTATGTGTGATATCTTGAGAAGAATCCCAGCTAATTAATCCTCAAGCTGTGGCCGGCCCTTCTGGTGTACTTTACCTATAGGACAAGGTAATTCTGAGCAATCCAGGTCTTAAGTGATGTCTTTGGTGGGTAAGATCTCGATAACATCAGCAAGCACTGATTCTTTCCTTTTTTGTGTCCAATTCCTCAGAGTCAATGGAGCAAGCAGTTAAGGCCTAAGATGAGAACAAAAGCTGAAATCTGGGCACAGCCAACACCACCCCACAATTTTTTTATGTGTTCTCTTTAATTCTCTCTCCCTGGCTCTGGTAGGGCAGGTTAACAACATGGAGGTGGGGGAAGTGACTTGTAAAAAGGAGGAGAACAAAAAAAAAACAAGCACTTCTTTGTCCCAAGTGCCAGCAATCCAAAGGATCGGAAGCTCTGCAGCTTTCTGTGGGCGGGCAAGTACACATGAATCAAAGAACAGGCAGGAAATAGAGTTCAGCAGGACAGCAAATTGATCTGCAAAGACATCTCAATACCTTCGACATTGCAAGTTCAATGGCTTCTTATTGCCTGCCATGCATAGTTAGGAGTGCTTCCACCCATGCAAGTCTTCAAGAATTTCCTCAGGATGGTTAGGTTTATGAAGTATTACATACTGGCATATTCTTACTTTCTCAGCACTCTTAGAAATATCTAAAATAAGGGACAATTATTCTTAATTTTCTGTTAGGTTACTTGTTTTATTTAATAGAAAAATGCTATGTAATAGCAATAGTAAACCTTAAATGGGTTGTATGCCCATAGATATTAAGAATTTGTAGGAGACCTCATTGTGCCAAATCTTTTTGCCTCACCCAAAGTCATGGATCTTCATTCATTTAATAAAGAAGAGGTTGCAGCTTTGGGCACACCCATTTCTGTTTCAATGCCTACTCCCTCTAACTTTTCCAGAACACCAGTGTATACTCTGAATCTTGAAAGCAACCAAGAATGTCTTCTCAGTGTAGAGGTTGGAACATAAAGAGATGCTTAATAATTGTTCACTGAAAGAATCTTCCTTTCTAAGGCACTAAGAATTTGATATATTAACACTTAATGAAATAATTTACATTTAATTTAAAAGCTAACAGAAGGAGGGATAATAACATGTAGAAAGCTACTAGTAGTGAGATTTTGTGATGACATGGAAAGAACTTCTTGGTATTTGTCAAAATATACCATGAAAAGACTGGTGACTTGCTCCAGACGTAGGACTGGTACTGTGTCTGGGCTTACCAGTGGAACAAATGAATTTATGTTGATGACTCTATTTATCATTTTATTTATTGATTGGTATGAATAAAGAGAATTCAAATTTCCATCCTTTACTCATTTTCAGGTATGTGTAAAGGGGCCTCGCGTGTACCAAAACTTGTGTTATGTCTTTTCACTGAATTTTAATTGGCTTTTTATAATCCTTTGTGGGTTACATGTCACCCCAATATTACAAAGAAAACTAAAATCCGAAGAATTTCAGTAACTTTCCCAAAATAATATGGCTAGTAAGTTTACAATCATGTTCTAAGTCCATGTTGCACACAGGAGACCCCAGCTACCTCCCTTAGAAACCAATTTTTATATTTGTAGCCATCTTTTCAATTCTCTTTCTCCTCTTCCATCTTCATCCTCAACTATCATTTATTAACTAAGGGCTTAATATATGCCTGAGAGCGCACTAAGAATATTGCATGAATAATTTTATTTTTCCTGTAGGTTACGTTATCTTGTAATATGTATGAAAATATGCAACTCCAAGTCTATTTATACTTATAAATAAAATAGTAAACACAGCAATCAACAAAATTTCATTAACTTCTCCATTTTGCTGATGAGGAGACTGTGACTACTACACTGTATTGTATTATTATAATCTTATTATTACATATGAGAATTAATAGAGGTTCCTGGTCTATTTCCACATTTTCATAATGCAGGCAATCATATCAGGTAGATGGGTAGATAAATCCTAATGTTTTCTAGCAATAGTAAAGATATCTTATTATTCCTTTGTATGTTTTTTGCATACTTAACAATTTGTTATCTGACAGTTCTTCCTTATTTTTAACCAAATTCTCTCCTGCTAAAATAAAAGAGCATATCCTCTTATTTGGCCCCCAGAAAAAAAAAAAAAGAATTTGTCATCCCCACTTCTTTCTTGGAAGGATAAACTTCACGTGTTACTATGTGACACTCCAGCTGCACAAGGCTTGGCAATCATTCCAGCCTCCAGGCAAATTCAGACTGTGAATAAACGTAACATGAGAAGAAGAAAATACCTTTGTTTCTTAAGTGGATTGGGAAGTTTTAGGTAAGAAACCAGACATATTTTCTAGGGTCATTCTCTAGAAAATTCTTTTGTTATTTACTACACCACTCAAGAATATCTGGGCATTTCTTTGTACTCAGAGTAAAACAGCAGATAAGTCTGTGGTTCTGCCCCTGGTACATAATAGATTAGAACAGAGAGGTGACACTTTGAGTCCTCCATGGGGTTGGAGGGGTGGTGGGTCACTCAGCAGGGCCCATTGGTGAAGTGAAGAGCATCCAGGTTCCTTCTAAAATTGCAGATGTCCATGAGAGCCTTGCAATTCTCTTACAGGTTCTGGATATAGAAGCTTAGCAGCATTAGAAATGGATAACACCAAGATTAAAGGGCATGAATTGTTCCCTACAATTGTGCAAGATCTAATAATTCAATTTAGTTCAATTCAACAAACATTTATTAGGTACATATGCTGGTACCATTCACTATACTTGCTTCTGAGGGCAGGAAGATAAATAAAACACAGTAGCTGCTCTGAAGGAGAGAATGGATATGCATTAACAACAATGCAAGGAGGAAAATGACAAATGCCTGAGAAATATTAGATAATGTATGAGTGTCATTCAGCAAGAGAGTGATTAATTCTGAGTTTATGGAAGAGGAGGAATTTGCAAGAGGCCTTGAAGTATGGGATGATTTTTGCACTCTGAGACGAAGAAAGTTTTCTTCTAGGTGAAGAAAAATAGCAAAAATTAAGTCATAGAGAAGAGACAGCCTGAGGTTCAGTGGGTTGTATGATTTGGGTGAAGCATCCAGTATTGAAGAGGCAGAATGGAGGAACAACTGGAGACACAGGTGGATGGATTCTTACTTTTGAATTGAACGCAGGGTTAGAAGTTTGGATTTTACTCTATTAGCAATGTAGAAGCCATTATGGCCAGGATATAGAAAGCTGTGTAAGTGAGTATAAAATATAAATATTTATTACCTTTCATTGCAATTGTGTGCATATATGTATGTCTTCATACACAGGGAGTCATTGTGGTTTTTGAGGGAGAGGAATAATTAGTATAATAATGTTACTAACATTTAATAAAGGAGCAGAGCATCCAAGTTATTTCATACATCCTGCTAGTTGCTTGAAATTTATGATATTAATCTTATGATAATCTTAGGGAAAATACATGCTGCCTTTTTTTTTTTTTTTAAGATGGAGTCTTACTCTGTCACCAGGCTGGAGTGCAGTGGCATGATCTTGGCTCACTGCAACCTCCACCTCCCACGTTCAAATGATTCTCCTGCCTCAGCCTCCCAAGTAGCTGGGACTAATGGTGTGTACCACCATGGCCAGCTAATTTTTGTATTTTTAGTAGAGACAAGGTTTTACCATGTTGGCCAGGATGGTGTTGATCTCTTGACCTCATGATCCGCCCTCCTTGGACAAGTGCTGGGATTACAGGCATGAACATGCTGCTTTTTTTTTTTTTTTTTTAAACAGATAAAAGCACTGAAGCCTAGAAGTCAAGGGACTTGTACCTGGGAAAGTAAATTTTCTGAATCATGTATGTCTGACTCAAATTATTTCCTCTTTCTTCAATATTTTGCTGCAGTTGGGAAGCTAAGTGTGGAACATAGACTGGAAGGGGAAATAGGGAGAGACTAGAAACAGGGAGTTCAGTTAGGAAATTATTACATAGTATGGGCAATGAAGACAAGGAAAAGGTGTCAGAGGGAACTGGAAAATACAAAACAAATGAAAATGAGTCTCCAGTTCTGAGGGCTTAGTACCTGATTGGTCATGATAGGGTGAAAAGAAAAGGAGAAATCAACATTATCTTAAAGTCTGGAGTACAGAGAAGTAATAAGAGTTTTTAAGAGTCCTTATAGGCCTAGCATTTCAAAGCTATAGGTCCCTGGAATCTTCTGACCATTCATCCTTTGGCTTTAAGCTGCTGGGACTAGATATCTTTCTTAGGCACTGCCATAGACCACAGGCCAGAATCATTAGCCCCTTTCCACAAGGTTACAAAAATTTACCAGGGCTTTACAATAGAGAATTCACTTTCCCTGCCAGTTCCTTCAAAGCCCAGGGTCTAAGGCACCTTGCTGTCACCAAAGCCAGCTGTGCACATGCAAATGTTAAGGGAATTAACTTGGCTGGGGAGGTCTACTTCTCTTTACTATAGAAAAAGGAAGTAAAGATGCCCAGTGATTGAAGGGCTGGTCTGTTCATCTATGTTATAATTTATGATCTCTTTATCTGGTTGGAAGCTTGTAGGGCTGTGCAAGGGAACTCTCCTTGGGATATAGAACTAAGAAACTGTTTAATGATTATAAACAGTGCCTCAGAGACGAATTCTTTCTAGCTATCTCAACAGGACTTTAGAGGTGAGATCATTTACAAGCTTGTGTGCAGCATTTCCTGAGCCTCACAAAGCAAAGTCTGAAAGAATAATTGGCTTCTTTTAGCCTCTTTAATGAAAGAAAATACAGCAGTAGAGATATGGCTTCTCAATCTCCAAACATCCACGTCAAACTCAATAAATCTTTGAGGTCTACTGGACTTTAACTTCTATACAGCAGTGAGACAACTTGTGGACCAGTGGAAGGTTTGTTCTTTTCATTAATGGAGTAATGAGAAGGTATTCTTGTAGCAAAAGGAAAAATTTAATTCATTATGTAAATTAAACATCTGCTGGAGTTCGTGGTAGAGAAATTGAATGAATACAGTCTCTATCCTGAAAGAACTCTCATTTCAGTGAGAAAAAAAAAAAAAAAACAAATAAGTTGACAAATAGTTACCACCAAGGATGATGAGGGCTGTGATGGAGTGATATAAATTCATGCATTCTTACAAGGTGCAGATATGATCCCAGGGAGAGAAAGGCAAATTTTGCTTGAAGATGGTTCTACCTCAAGAGGTGGTGGACATTCAACCTTGATCTTGGTGAATGAACAATGCCTAGGAAAGATGTCCCAGGCAGAAGGAACAGCTTGTGCAAAGGCTTGCCTGATCTCTCTTCTCAGCGAGCAGCAGTGGCACAGATCCATAAGAGGATGAGTCATGAGCACCTGTGCTGGCACAAGGCAGGTGCAATCAGAGGCTCTGCTCCACACTTACTAGCAGCCTGATTTGTGGCAGCTCACTGATCCTCTCCCAGCCTCAGTTTCTACATTGAAGGTAGCCCTTTCTCTTCAAAATGTTTAGCCCTTAGCATTTTTGCAATAGGTATATCTAAAGTGTTTAACAAAAAGAAAAGTTTCACTCTTTTTGGATACTACTTCTATTGGGATATGTCTTTCCAGATATGTATTCTAACAAAGAGGTATTTATTGGATGCTGTTTATGCGAGACACTATAGAAATGAGACATAAGGTACAACACTTTAAAGTAACTTGAAGTCTAGATGTGGAGGAGATAAGCCCCAAGCAAAAAAGAATTTAAAGAAGAGATCAGGCCAAAGTGAGATGAACTAATGTAGGTTATGAATTTCCAAATGAATTAAACTCATAATTATGACCACAGAGAGAGAAAAAAGCATTATGTGTAGGAAAGGAACACTTAAATAAGATTCAATATTTAATAAATATATGTTTCCCTTAAGAAGACTGAGTCATACTCTGCTGGAGGAAAGGGGCTGTTAATAATAAAAAAGACTATAAAACCCCATTTTACTAGAAATGGAATGCGAGAGAGGCAAAAATTTCATTCTAAAATCAATACAAAGAAAGAAAACTGTGTTTTGTATCAATTTCTCCTGAAAATCTATTGGAAATTTTTGGCACCAGAGCACCTAAAATTCTCAATTCTGAGATGCCTAAGCCAGTTTTTTTTCTTCAGTTTTCAAAGAGATTGCTGTTTCTTTGAGTAGCAGTGAAGTACTGGGCTTAGATTTGTACCAGAATAAAAGCTAACAAATTGTATGACGCTACAATGAGGCCAAGAGATAGAAGACAGTCACCAGGGGAGACCTAGTGGACTGTGAAACTTGAGCTTAGCCAAGGAGAAAGCAGGTGACTCACAGTTCACATTCATGCAAGGATACGCTTATGGAGTTAAGTCAGGGTGGTGGTACTTGCATTTGAAAATTGCCAATTTCCTTTTGTCTGTTTTTAACAGGTGCTGAATATGGTTTCATTTATGAAAGTTTAAACATACATAAGACACTATTGCACAGTATTGTGTAATTGTGTAATAAATGCAGGGCTATGGAAAGAGTATAAGACTTTAAGACAGAAAATAGGGGTGTAAGTCTCCTCGTAAACAAATTAATGACTTTGGACATTTGGCCTAACTGCTCTGAACTTCAGATCCATCATCCAAAAACCAATGGAATATGATGAGATGATGTCTAAGTAGATGGATCCTTAGTAGACTTTGATCCTTAGTACTCAATGAGTCCATAATATTACCAGAAAAGTTACTCTTGGACTGTGTTTAGTAATCAACCCTTTCATCTATGCGCTATGTTGCACTGATAATTCTATCAGAAATCATATGGCATATTTCCTTCCTGCAGTATTCCAAGAATCAATTTGGGATCTAACCTCTATGGTTGCAAATTCATTGGCATTGACAAAAAGCCATTCTTGAAGCTCCAAAGGACAGATGTTAGATAACTGGCTTCTACAAGCATGGCTAGAATGCATCTATTCTAAGATCTGTGGTATACTCACAGCCAATAAAAAGTGAAAACCCTGCCATAGTGTTTCATCAAAAGTATGCTCAAAAGTTGAACCCGGGAGGCAGAGGTTGCAGTAAGCTGAGCTCGCGTCACTGCATTCCAGCCTGGGCAACAAAGTGAGACTTCATCTCCAAAAAAAAAAAAATATATATATATATATATATATATACACACACACACACACACACATACACATACATACATACATATACACACACACACATATGTAAATTAAAAAATAAAAAAGGATGAAACCTGTTTTTTTCCCTCTATTCCGCCCAAAATTTCAAGTAGATAATCTAACTGCTATTTGAAATGA